>JAQQSU010011783.1:0-12083 GCA_028627135.1 Pseudochirops cupreus
TTCACCCAGAGCAACATTCCAATTCTGTCTGTCTGTCTCTGGAATTCTTGCTTATATTCACACCTCAGCCAATCCCCTTCTTCCACATCAACAGGGGAGTTCATGCCTTCTCAACAATGGGACAGGGTTTGCCCCTTCTACACTTAGCACTTAGTACTAAGTGCTAAGTATCCTGCTAAACAGATTACTATTACACCATGGAATGTTATAAGCCTAGCCAGCCAAGAACACAAGCTCCAGCACATCTTACCTACTTAGAAAGGCTGTGAGCACAGGTCCAGCAATGGATATCAGGTCTGTCATAGGAGATCAGTTGGGTTAAGTTCTCCAAGGCCTATTACCAGAAGACTGGTCACAAAGGAACATATTTCTTTGTCTCCAGAACTCACAAAAACATCTAATCTAGTAAGGCAGAGAAAGGCTAGGAGCTATATTAGCCTGGATAGGTCCAACACTGGTGAAATCATGATTTCTGAATCAGTAAATAATTAATTCTACCATGAAAATTGCCTTTGAGGTGAAAAGGAAGAAGCAAATAATTTCAATTCATGATACAATGCATTCTATAACTTTTTTTAATTTACCAACTAATTAAATGCATTTTAAATACTTAGAAACTGTGAATGTGTATTTTTTCCTCAAAAAAAACCCCATCAAGATAGATTTTTTTTTTGACCTGTTGGGAAGTGATTAGTTCAAGATCCAGCCTAATGGTTTCTTATTAGTTGAAGGGGTAAAGGAAAGGAAGCAGAGTGAAATTCATCAAAGTGCTTAATTTTGAAACTTTGCAAAGTGGTCATTTAATCAGCTGCTTGATTTTCATTCTCCCACTAATCTCCTGCCATGTGGGTCTACTGAGGAAGAGACATGAATATTTGTTAGCATCTGTCAAGTATGCATATTTTATTTTAAAGATTTTAATAGTATTTTAAGGATATGAGGCCCACAAAGAAAGAGCTCTCACTGCAGTCTCCTTTAAATATAATCGATGCCTTCAATTGCATTTGCATTAAACATATCTTTTTCAAATTTGGTTGGGCCTATAGATGCAAAGAAAAGTGAACCGGAGTCATCACAGCAACACTCTGGCCTGAAATATCAATATATTTCAAGTGGAAATAACTTGATAACCTGAATGATCTGGAAAAACAAGTCAAGGAACATTCAGTAAGTACCTACTGTGTGTCAAGTTCTATGATAAGCACTGGGACACAATTAAAAGGGGGAGAAGGAGATCAAAGTCCAGTGAGAGAAGACAACATGCAAACAAGTGGGAGCATACAAGCTATAGTCGAGATTAACAGGAGTTAATTTCCCTATGTTTAAAGAGCCATCTACTTACAACTGTAGAGTTGGCCAGATCATCAAGCGACCAAAATGCCTTCATCTCTCACACGTGACCCAACATCTCTCATCCATGTCCTTTGCCCTACCTGTCCACCATGACTGTAATGCTCTCCCACTTTCCCTTTGCTTCAGATGCCTCAGCCTCTGGGTCTCTCTCTCCCAAATGGCTTTGGATTTAACAACCGTGCATTTGTTTGCATTTATTCACTAAATGTATGCTTGTGTATATGTTGCCTCCCCCATTAAAGGGAAAGCCTACTATGAGTAGGGAACATTTTACTCTTCTGCCTTTGTACCCCAGCATCCAACACAGTGACTGCTATGAACCAGATACTTAATAAATTCTTGATGATTGATGGGGAGGGAGGGGAAAGCTGGATGCTATTCAAATTTGCTGAGATCATCACAATATTAGAGTATCTTCAAAGGAGAGAGACTGGAAGCTGTGAATTCCATTAGGAGTTGGCTATAATAATCCAGGTAATAGGTAGAATATAAGCTTGTTGCGGGCAGGGACTACTTTGACTTTGGGTTTGCATTTCTACCACAGTGACTAGCACATAGTAGGCCCTAAGAGTCACTGAATAAATATTTTAAGCACCTTCTATGTGTCAGATAATGTACTAAGCAATGGTGATATAAAAATAGACTCAAAAATACCATTCCCTGCTCTCAAGAAGCTTGTGATCTAATGAAGGAGACAATGTAAGCAAACAAATATATGCAAAGAAGCCATAAACAGAATAACTCAGAAACAACTCACAGAGAGAGAGAGAGCATAGAAATAAGAAGAGTTGGGAAAAGTTTCCTAGAGAAAATAGGATTTTAGTTGGGACTTGAAGGAAGCCAGGGAAGGTGTAGGCAGGGATGAAGAAGGAAAGCCTTCCATGCATGAGGGACAGCCAGAGTAAATACCTGGAGCTGAGAGATGGAGCTTCTTATTTGTGGAACAGCAAAGAGGCCAACATCACTGAATCGAAGAGTATATGGGAAGGAGGAAGGGATAAGGAGATTGGAAAGTTCGGAGGATATTGGGTTATGAAGGGCTTTGAACACAAAACAGAGGATTTTGTATTTGATCCTGGGGGTGATAGGGAGTCGCTACAGTTTATTCAGTAGGAGTGACATGGATTGGATGATCGAATGAGATCATTGAGACTATGAAACCCTGAACTAGAGTGGTCACTGTGTTAGTATACAATGGGACAGATATGAGACATTTTGTGGAGGAACAATGATGAAGACATGGCAACTGGATGTAGGGGGAAGGGAAGATCTGAGCATGTAAACCTTGAAGATAAGAAATGTTTTGTTTTTGTCTTTATATTTCTATCACCTAGAATAATACCTTGTAATTGTAGGGATTTAATGAAGTTTTCGCTGAACTGAATGGAGGATAATTCTGAAGTGGGAATCCTAGGTGACTAAAAGGATAGTGGTATTATCTTTATCTCCAAAGATGTAAATTTGTAATAGGGATAGGTTTATGGGGGGACATAATACTTTTACTTTATAATAATAACAATTTTAAACTATTAGTTTATTAATAAAAATGACAAAAAATTCTAAGAGAGGGAAAAAGAATACAGATATGAAAGAGTCTTGGAAGAAAAAGGATTCTGAAGTAGAGGGGATTGGAATTAGGGTCAAAAGATTAGATGGAACAAAATATCAAAACACAATGAAGGAAAACAAGGGGAAAAAACTGAGAGTCCCTGGAAAGAAGTAGCAGATCAGAGGATTCTTTCAAAGACGGTGAATCCAAACAAGCATTTATATTCTAAGGAACAAGCAAGTATATCTTCATGTGCTACAAAGCTCTCATCCAACAAGTGAGAAAACGTATTACTGATCCTGAGGAAGAAATGGTACCTGGTGACTCCCTGATGAGCTTGTCTACTGATTTGATGTGGTTATTCATGAGGTACTTTGCTTTCTGAAAATGAAAACCCAAAAGGTGTCTGGTAACCAACCAACACTCAAACATACCTCTTCTATTCATGCATGTAAGGATGAATAATGACAGCAGAATCTTCTTGTGGTGACTAAGAATTGGAGATCAAAAGGATATACCCATAAATTGGGGAATAGCTAAACAAGCTTTGGTATATGATTGTAAGGGAATGTTATTGTTTATAAAATATGACAGGCTGGACGATTTCAGAAAAACATGGAAAGACTTACATGAACTGATGCATAGTGAAGTGAAGAGAACCAGGAGAACAATGTACACAGTAAAAGCAATATTGTTTGATGAAGAACTGTGAATGACTTACCTATTCTCAGCAATACAATGATTGACAATCCCAAAGGACTCATGATGAAACATTCTATCTGCCTCCAGAGAAAGAACTGATACTGGTTGAATGCAAACTGAAGCATGCTACATTTTAGTTTCTTATTTTTTCTTTTATTAAAATCTTTTTGTATAAAATGACTAACATGGAAATTCTTTACATAATTGCTCATATATAACCTATGTCTAATTGTGTGCTATCTCAGGGAGGGGAAAAGGAGGAAGGGAAAGAATTTGGAACTCAAAATTTTAAATAAGAATGTTTAAAATTTGGCAAAAAAAAAATAAGAGCAGGAAAAACATAGAAAATATTCTGGTGACTTTGTAATCCTAGCTAAGAAAATAAAACATTTAGGGGTCACAAGTAATATCCTCATATTTTCTTTTAATTGAAAGGTGGATACTTATGGAGGGAAAAGGGAAGTATGAGAAAGGAACATTTATCTATCTTGATGGCATTCAAGAATAGATTTGCTTTTTAAAATCTTTGTGTTATGCATCCCTTGGGAAATTTGGTGAAACCTATGGACCCTTTCTCAAAATAATGTTTTTAATGAGTAAATTACAAAGGACTACAACCAAAAAATATATTGGAAAAAATGTATTTTTTTCCTATCGAGTTTATGGATGCTATGAAATCTATCTACCCCCAAGATAAGATAATAAATTAAATTACTAACAATAATTTTTGATCATTGATTGCCTATAATTTTAAGTACCTGCCATATCCTGCAAGATCATATCAGTCATGGTATTCACCACTCAGCCTTGGTCGTCACACCTCATCAGTACTCTCTTCCTTTCTTATAGAAGGGTAGAGTGAAGGGCTCTTTCCCAAATCCCCACTTAGGGAAGGGACTCAGGCCAATGATGTCAATTTCTCAACCAGCTACATTGCTGTGTATTTCTCCTGACACTATATCCCCAACCAGATTTTCCATTTCCTTTAGTGTATTGTCTTCCCCCATTAGATTGTAAGCTCCCTAAGGGCAAGAAGCATCTTTCTTTTTTTAGATTTTTATCCCTAGTACTTAGCATGGTACCTTGCACATAGTAGGTGCCTAAGAAAGTCTGTGACTGACTGAGTGAAAAGTCAGACAAGATCTCCCTTCAAAAGGTTGGCAAGAGAAGGAAGAGAGAGGGTGGATACACATAAATACCTATTATTTTAATCAATGAATGCTCATTACTGGAGCGAGGTCCCACTTTATATTTGTATACCTAACAAAGGTGGTCTTCATCTTGAAAACTCTGACAACCACTGGTGTAGCACAGTCTGTCCATTTATTATCTAGTAGATTGTAAGTTCCTTGAGGGCAGAGGCCATTTAATTTTTGGATTTGTAGCCCCAGTTCCTAGTATAAGTCC
This sequence comes from Pseudochirops cupreus, assembly GCA_028627135.1. Lineage (NCBI taxonomy): Eukaryota > Metazoa > Chordata > Mammalia > Diprotodontia > Pseudocheiridae > Pseudochirops > Pseudochirops cupreus. The sequence continues at coordinate 5,012 of JAQQSU010011783.1, forward strand.
TGGGGTTTTGTAAACGCTTGTTGGATTGGATTTTACTGGATTATCACTTATATGGTTAAGTCCAACAAAGACAATAGCAGCTTCATTCTTTTAGCTCGGCTGGTCATTTGCTTGCTTCCCATTGCCAGCTTTGGTTATTGTCTTCAGATATATCAACTCATGGCTTTCATAGTGAAAAAAAGGAAGCACCACATCCCCCTCACTATCAAGAAGAGAAGGAAGTGATCTGAGAATCAGTTGGCTCTCCATAAGTGATACGGCATGAAAGTGTTAATACCACATTTAGGGACAATATTCTCTTCCTGTTGAAACAAGAAAGCTTCCTAGAGTCAGGAGGCTCTCCAGACTAGAACAAATGTTCCAGTCATCCATTAACACTACAGGATGAAGGGCCTCACAAGTGGCCCGTGCTGGTTCCTTGGAAACTTCTGTGGCTTTTATCCGAATTATGAAAGCGAAACGATGCCAGAAACACTCCTGATGCCAGAATGGTTCGGAAACAAAAATATGCCATGCAGAAAACCCACCATGGCCAAGGCAGCTGAATAAGCACTGTGTTCACTGCCCAGGAAGCCAGGCGGGCCTGTAAATACAATTACCGTAATGAGTCTGTGTCGCCATTCTATGTCTGAACCAAAATGGGATTTCTGCCAAATGGTGCATCCAATCAGATAACTGAATCACTGAATGAGATTGGCCTTTCACAGTGGATTAAATTTAAATTGTGAACTCCCCTTCCCAAGCTAAAATTTCACAAAAGCTCCCCCTTGCCCTTTGCTCAATACAAAATAAATAAATTGATGATAGAGAGAAGGACCCTCATATTGTGGGCTTAGTAAGCATATATACCTATCACCTTCAATATTCTATGATTAAGGAATAGTGTGGGTTTTGAACAAAAAAAAAAGCAAAACAAGGCCATTACCTTTCCTTGTATAATATATTTTAGTATAACATTGCCCAAAACTAAAAAAGAACTAAAATATTTAGCCACCATCTCTGGTCCCCTTTCCAAAATAGTCTTCAAGATTCTATTTTTACAACTGGTTTACCAGTAAGGGAAGTATGTTCTTATAGACTAGAAGAATCTAGAAGGGCATTATAAACATGCCACAGACTTACCTTAATAAGCTACATTGTTGATTTAAATATTTGGTTGAATTAACCTACTTGGCCATGTAAACTCACTGCCTCCCTGTGGCCGACATGAGAAACAAATAAGCAAGTCTGTCCTTGAGAGTCAACTCAATTGTACTCATTCTCCATTGAAAGATTCAGCAACAAAAAGCATAGACTGCTTGAATTCAGGAAAAAATCAGAAATTCATTGTGTCCATAGATGATCTTTTTAGATTTATTTTATTAATTTTATACAAGTCAACATATATCTTCAGTTTAGGGTGCCAATTAGTCCAAAGGAATACCAACAAATCCAAAGTCTGGGCCACACAGCAAGATTCATTTGCATTTGCTCAACACAGACTTCTGTACATTTGCTCAGGTCATTTTCATCTCTTTGATGACTGACTTTTGCTGCCTTTGTCTTTCTCTAAGGGACTGGCTCCATGTTTCACTCCAAGGGAGATTCAATATGAGTTCTTGATGGATTGCCTTATTGACCTTGATAAGGTTGGGGGATACACAGGAAATGGAAAAGGACATCCTCAGAACAAGAATGTCCTTCACTCTCCTAGACATGAAATATGCATCTAATTTAATGGTCTCCTCTTGGACTTGATAAAACAGGCTTCTTTCCTCACCATTAACTGACATATGACTTGAGCAACACCCACTCACTTCAAGAGCATTTAGAAGAAATGATGTCAATGTAATAGGCATGAATAGTCAATGGAACCAAAGAGAAATATGTCATAATTAGCCTTCCTCTATCAGCAGATGGCTACCAAAATCAGGAGAGGGGAGAAGTTCAGATTTTAATTAACAAATACAGAAGAATAAGAGGTTATCAATAAGCATTTGGTAAGTACCTACTATGTGCTGGCACTGGTTAAGTAAAGGTCATAAAAGTAATACATGAAGGAAAAAGAATGTGACAGGGGTGACTAGGTGGCACAGTGAATGGAGCACCGGTCCTGGAGTCAGGAGGACCTGAGTTCAAATCCGGCCTCAGACACTTAACACTTACTAGCCTTGTGACCTTGGGCAAATCATTTAATCCCAATTGCCCTGCCCTCCCTGCTCCAAAAAAGGCAAAGGACAAAAGAAATATGACAGCCACATGTCACCACAAGGGATGACAGGTTGGCAACTCAAGTGTTCCACTTATATACTATCAATGTCTAGAGAAAACAAAGAAGGCACTAGGTCATTGGGTATTACACTTATGGAAGGAAATCATACAAGGACACCTCCAAAAGGAAAACAGGATGGACAGATATGGATGGGCCATGATCTGCATCATTGAAAGAAATATTCCCTTCACTAATATTGAAGACTGGTTGGAGTATTTGAATTGAGACTATATTAACTCTTTTAGCAAGCACATCCTAATATTGACTCCTGATGACCATGTGGTTAACTAAAAGGTATTTTATAACACGAATGTGTCAAGCCACATCAAGTCTAGACTTGATTTATCTAACTGAATTTTTGAACCAAAGTTGAGGACTTGACTCTCTGCCAGTCAGTTAATAAATATTAATTAAGAACTGGCTACATACAGGCACTGGGCTAACTGCTGTGGATACAAAGAAAGGCAAAAAACTGTTCCTGTCCTCAAGGAGCTCAAAACCTAACAGTAGAGACAACACATAAAAAGCTGAAAAGGAGCTGGAGGGTATCCAGCAAGGGGATGAAGTCCAGAGGACTGTAGCCAGGAGGGAAATAAAGGGTTGGTTGGCCTAGCCACCCTCCTTAAGTGGACGATCTGGGAGGTAGTAGCAGCTCTCCACCCTCTCTAATCAGATAGAAGGAAAGGCCCCAGGGGAAAGGAATGCCTACTAGGTATGAGTTCCTGGATTGATATGATCTTGAAGGAAGATGAGGTTCATGAAGGGCATAATGAAGTCCAGAGGGATGCAGCCAAGTAGGAAATGTCATCTTACTAGTTGTATGTTACGTTGTTGGTTGAATGTCATCTCACCGTTTTCAGTCTAGCATTCCCAGAATTAAAAAAAGAAAGCAAAACATTCTAGATGTTTACTCTGTTACCTAACATGTTCACTAATTCCCAATTGATTCTGCCTTTCAAAATATTTCCTGTCTCTCTCTGCTTAGTGTCATTCAAACATCTCATAAGCATGACTCATATGTCTTCATCGAAGACAAAATTTGGGCCAGGACAGGTTCAAGCAAGTTGAGTGAGATCTATAGCCAAAGATGAGGCTGATGGCATGATTCTAGACATATCTTCCTTTGCCATCACTACTCTGGACAGAGCTCTTTATCCAGCTACAAATCTGTCTCTTAGCCTGCCTCCACTTTGTTCATGAGAAGATGATGAAAGACTTAGTCAATATCCTATGGAAAAAACTATTGGGATGAAATCAGTGGTCTCTCTCTCATGTGCCATTTTAGCTACTCTACCAAGAAAGTCAATGAGATTAGCTTAATACAACATATTTTGTGAACTTTTTTGTTGTTATTCAGTCATTTTTCATTCATGTGTAGCTCTTCATGACTCCATTTGGAGTTTCCTTGGCAAAGATACTAAAGTGGTTTGCCATTTCCTTCTCTAGCTCATTTTATAAGTGAGGAAACTAAGGGTAAGTGACTTGCCCAGGGTCACATGACTAGTAAGCGTCTGAGGCCAGATTTGAACTCAAAAAAAAATGAGTCTTTCTGAACTCTGAGGGATGACTCCTTTCATTTCTAAATGCTCAGAAATTATCCGTTTTAAAAATTCTTTCTAGAATGTCATTGTGAAATGATATCAAATCCCTTATTCCCATAGTTTCTGTAATCCCTCCTTTTCCCCTTTTTATAAAATCAGGGCAAAGTTTGCCCTGTTCCAGGATCATAGGATCACAGATTTAGAGATAAAAAGGACCATAGACACCAATTAACCAAAATACTTCATTTTATAAATAAGAGAACCAAGATTATGAGAAGCGAAATGACTTTCCTAGGGGCACTAAAAAATAAATCTTACAGCATTTTTTCAGTTGCTTTCCATGGGTGTAGGATAAGGACTGGGATCAGACCTGTGATTTCACTGGTATAGAGAATCCTAGGCAAGGAAATTCCCTTTTCCAATTCAAGTCAGCACCTTCTCTGTAATTTACACTCTTCCAAAATCGTCTAGAACACGGAAATGTTAAGTTACTTCCTCAGGGTCATACAGCCAATGTGGGACAGGCGGACTGACCCTGCCTCTTTCTAGTTCTGCAAGCAGCTTTCCATCCCCCTGGCCATGCTGCCAACAGTGATTCTGTGATCACTCCCACAAATTCTTTCAGTACCTTTGAATATAATTCATGCAAGCTTTGAGAACGCGTAGGTACTCTCCTATTACCATCTCTTTTATCTTGGTCTTCAATTACTTTTTAAAGGTGTCCCTTCTACTTTTTTCTAGTATGAAAATCATTTTCCTTGGTGGGAAAGAGAAGCAAATTAGGAGTTGAGTAGTTCCTTCTCCCTGTTAGTGTACCTTCATCTGCATCTAGGCAGAGGGCTGCTTCATCCTTTCCCTGTATGTCTTATATGTATTCCCTAAGGCACCCACTGCATTGAAGGTCCTTAAAAGGAGAAGTCTATCCAGTTTCCTCACCTGAGGGATTTCAATGACTTCCATCAACCAAACCAGACACTTAGTATGTTGGATTTTTTTTTGGTGGGATAATAACAAGTGAAAAGGAATCCCTAGGGCTGCTTAAAACACAAAATGCCATTATGCATTCATGGCTTCAAAAAGAGTAGTGTGAAGACAGAAGGGAAAATTTCCTGCTCAATGTAGTTGCCTTGAACAATGCAAAGGATCAACATCTAGGCTTGTCACTCTAAAAGCAAATGATGGAAAGAATCTATCCCTATGGACAAAGCACAGTAATAGTAAAGGAGTAGAAGCTTGATCGGGTTTGGAACGGAGCACTGGCATGGGACTCAGAAAGGCCAGAGTGCAAATTCTGACTCAGATACTTCATAGCTTGTGATCCTGGGTAAGTCATTTAAACTATCTGAGCCCCAGTCTCCTTATCTGTAAAGGGACACAATAATAGTACCTATCTTATATTATGTAAGTATGAGCTGTTAATATGAACCACATTAAATAGATCACATATAAACTCTACAAATTCTAAAAACAATGGACATGCCTAAAGAAATATGAAAAGTTAACAGAAAAATAGCAAGAAAAGTCTCCTTTGTAATGCAAACATTGGGTGTTTTGCTAAGGCCTTATAAAGTGCTTCCCTGTCTTTGAAAAATAATTACAAAAGCTAGCGTTTCACTCAACTTGCAGAAGTGAACACTTACAAACATGTAGGATAGAGGTGAGGTGGAAGCAATTAATGGGGATTAGACCCAAGAAGAGGAGACTGGTTGAGGATATGAGAGGAATCTTCAAATATCTTAAGGGCTGTTATGTGAAAAGGAGGTTCAGCTTCTCTGCTTGGCCTCAGAGGGCAGGAGGTGGAGTAATGGATGAAAGCTGGGGGGGGGGGGGGACAAAAAACTCCCAACACTCAGAGTCGCCCCACAGTAGGAGGGGATTGGATCATGAGTTCAGAATAAATGGCCACTTGGGTAGATCATACAGGGGATCCATTGGATGTATGGGTTGGATCAGGTGGTCATTGATGCCTTGGCTAACTCTGACAATGTGGTTTTGTCATCATGGAACAAAATTCTATTTGTTCTTCACTTTGCCTCTCTTCTATTAACCCCTGGAATCCATCAACCCACTCTGAAAGAAAAATCTGGTTGGTTTGGAGGGAGAGGGGCTTGGGTGGGTATAGAAGTACATGTGTTCACTGATTCACCAAATGAAACATTTATTTGATTTAAAAGACCAGAATAACTGGTTGATTTGGTATAGATTAGTTTACTGATGAGTAAAGGAATACAAGGCGCTGCTTTTCACCTTATGCTCATATAATAATAGCTAGCTAGAGAGGGGTGATATGATATAAAAGTTACAAAAGGGACCCATGACAATGATTAGATCTGTGCTGGGGAAAGATGATCACAGCTCAGAATTAAACAAAATTTTTATAGTATTTTAACTTATTATTTAATTTCCTTTTTTGTTCTTTCTATACATACGCATGTACACATATGTGTGCATATACACATACATATACAATGTAGCGATGGATGGATGGATGGTTAGATATACAGTTGAACTTACATATGCATGTGCATACACACATTCACACTGTAGCATTGCGGAGCCTCTGGATATTTAGGGGACTCTGTAGCCTATAAGACTACCTCTGTTTCAGAATTTAATATAACCTCCACCTGACCTCTAGCTTCTTAGAATGGTTTGCTTCTCACACTCATACCCCAAATATAGTACAGGTAAGACCCCACCCTCAGGCCAATGGTACTTGATATGATGTCTCTCTTACCTTAAGTAGGTTGGATTGTGATCATTTAACTTAATGGTTTACAACTTTACCCCATGACTAGCTTGCTTATAATCCAGGTACAAGTGCCTGCCCTTCCTAGAGAGCAGCCCTTAAAGAATTCAAGTATGCTGGCCCAGGACTAGAGCCTTCCAGAATGCTTTACTCACTTTGGTAAGGTGAACACTTTGTCTATTTTTGCCACAGTGAAGATTTATATGACTCCCTGGAAAACCACTAGCACCCGTCTGAAACAGACCCATGGGAAGGGGCTCATATGCCTAGGAAGGATACTCACTAAGACACTGCTTTAATCCACCATTTTAGGAACATGGGATCCTTCCTTGGCTTAAACTTGAATTCTGTGGCCAAGTCCATCTGGACTCACAGAAATAAAAGTTAGCCCTTTGCTGACTCTGTCAGTGCAGCATAAACAGAGACAGAGACAGAGAGAGACAGAGAGAGAGGGACAGAGACAGAGAGAGACAGAGACAGAGACAGAGAGAGAGAGACAGAGAGACAGAGACAGAGAGACAGAGACAGAGA
>JAQQSU010011784.1:0-12083 GCA_028627135.1 Pseudochirops cupreus
GAAAGAAAGAAAGAAAGAAAGAAAGAAAGAAAGAAAGAAAGAAAGAAAGGGAGGGAAGGAAAGGGAAGGGAAGGAAGGGAGGGAGGAAAACAATTATGTATCTCTAGATATGTTCATTTAAGTCTGTTTTTCTGAATGTGTATTGGGGAGGGCATGTGCGTGTGTGTGTGTGTGTGTGTGTGTGTGTATGTGTACACAGCATGCTTCACTGATCCACCTCCTGCACGCCGGCAGATTCAGAAGTGTTTATCTCTGTATTCAGCTCTCTGATCTCATCACAGTGTGAGTATTCTCTCTACTGGGGCAGATCACAACCCCTTTCTACATCAAGATTATCTTCTCCGTTCCCTCACTCCTTCACAGAGGATCTACGAAAAGGCCAGAAGCCTTTCTTTGATCCTTTTTTTTTTTTAATAGTTAGCACTAGCAACATTCATTTCTCTATTTTGTTGACATCCATAAAGACAAGGTCTTTGGGGAGGGGAGGCAGCAGAAGCTGCACAGCCGGGGAGGCAGTACTTAAGCTGGATCTTAAGGGAAAAGAGGCAGAAGTGAAGAGAGAGTGAGTGCGTTCCAGGTATCAGGGACAGAGTTGGAAGACAGACTGTTGTGTGGTTAGGAACAGTAATAAGGACAGTTTGGACCATAAGGTGCAGGATGCAGAATAATGTATACAAAGACAAAATGAAACAACGCCTGACATCCCATTCTATTGGGAGGAATGAATGTGTACACATATCAGTAAATACAAAATGAAGGCAAAGTGATGTCTTTCCAGGGGAGGGCACAGCTCTAATATGAAGGGTAGTCTGTTAAGAGAACAGGGATTCCAGAAGGCACCATGGAAGGATAGTGGAGGGTGGGATAAGGAGGCTGGAAGGATGGGAGCTCACATGGATGGGCATGAGGGAAGGGGGAGGAGTGGTCAGGGAAGGAAACCTACGGAGCCTAGAATTCACACTTCCAGGCATTCTGAGCAGAGTCCTAGGGTATGAGATGATCACATCCTTCAGAGAAGCAGTGGTAATGTTGATTTAATTGCCAACCCCTGTGCAAGAGGTGAAAGGGAGACGACGGTCCAGGCGGGGGTCAGTAGAATCCCGGAGCCAGGCTGGCCATAGAGAGATGCTAACCCTCCAATCACCATCCAGGTCAGCTCTGCCCCAAGGTTCACTCCACTACTGAGTCAATTATCTCCCCCACAGTGGAAAAGATTAATGACAGTCTTTGGTCTTCCCCACTGAAAGTCATCTTTTCAGCCTACACACATACAACACACATACATACACACTCACACTCACACACACAAGATCTTTTTTGCACGTTGGGTTGCTTATAATTTTGGTCCCCTTGATGGGTTCTAGTAGATTCCAAAGTATGTGTCATGGACTGAACAATTTTGAGAAAACATGGTTTAGGAGCAGGAGGTCAGAAGGCAGACCCCTGGAGTCTCTTCCTGATTGCACTCGCCATCAGACTAGATTGTTAGCATCCCTTAGTGGAGTTTGGGATGAAGTGAGAGAGAGAATAGGGAGACAAGAGACAGGAGGCATTCATCTGGCTAGCTCCTAAAGCTCCTGTCCTTCACCTACACCCACCTCTCCAGGGGCACAGACCCTGAGCCTTCTCGTATCCACTTATTCATTCATTTAAGAAAAATTTATTAACCACAGGCTATGTACAGGTACTAGGCTAGACACCAGGGCCAGAGAGGAAAATGAAAGTTTCTGCCCTTAGATATGGATAATGATAACAGTTTTGTTGTTGAGTCATTTCTCGTGGCTAAATCTCTGTGACCCTGTTTGGGGTTTTCTTGGCAAAGACATTGCAGTGGTTTTGCCATTTCCTTCTCCAGCTTATTTGACAGATGAGGAAACTGACGCAAATGGGGTGAAGTGACTTGTCCAGGGTCACACAGCCAGTGAGTGTCTGAGGCCAGATTTGAACTCATGAAGATGAGTCTTCCTGACTCCAGGTCTGGTGCTCTATCCACTGCTCCATCCACCTACTTGACTGTATGGCACCTATACCCCCAGACACTGGGGACACAGAGATGAAGTTGAGAGTTTCTGTCCTTAAGTATAAACAATAATGATATGGTGATAGCGGCATTGAGATAGTTCTTCTCACATGCCTTGTTCGCTGTTTCCGTGCTGATATTGGGGAACAGTATGTGAACACACCAGCCAGCACAAAATATGCGAGAATCAATACAAGCTCATTTCAGATGCTGAGGGGATGAGGAAAGTCCACGGCACATCCTCTGAGCCCCTGTTCTCTGCTGATCCCCACAGGATGGAAGTTTGGAGCCATCCACGGGAGGCCCGGCCGATTCCCCATGGACCTGGTACAGCCGGTAGCTGCCCCGGACTTCCTCCAGCTGCCCTCGGAGCTGGACATGGCCGGGCCTCGGGACCAGTCAGGCAGAGCAGCTGCTGTGGCTGTGGCGGTGGCTTCTTCAACTGTGGCCCAGGAGTTTGGCAGGAAGACAGAGGTGATGACTCCATCTCAAAGGATCTTGAAGGCCTGGAAGGCTGGGGGGTGGGGAGGGGGTTCTGTTGGCCCATGGGCATTGTCCAAGGGAAAAGAAAGCAAGTCCAGGCCCCCTCAGTCATTGGAAGGAGGACTCTGTCCCGCTGCTCATTCTTATCCCCATTCCTAGACTATGCGAATGTTAGATCTAGCCTGTTTCAACATCTTTGTTCCACATATTCGAAAATTGAATCCCAGGGATGCAAAATTACTTGTCCAGTTAGTGGGAGAGCTAAGGCTAGAGGCCTCCTGATTTCAAATCCAGTGCTCTACCCTGGCTCTTGATTCACTCACTTCCAGAGAGTACTCCCTAGAACTCAGATTTTTATCTAGAACTCGATATTTTTATCCCTTGAATGTTTTTCCTCAGTCTCCATCCTTCTGCTGTCACTGCAGGCATCCCTGGTTAGGGACATCTCCAGGGAATTTGGGGAGGAAACATCTCTACTCCCCAGTCATCAGTATACAATGTTGGAATTTGCTCAAAAGTATTTCCGGGATCCACAAAGGCGATCCATGTGAGTTCTGATTCTATGTGGGGGATGGGAGGGAGAAAGAGAAAGGTGAGTTTGGGGAGACATCACAGATCTGGAAGAGAAAGCAATCTCTGGGGCTCTGAATGGACTATGGGGCAGGTCATAAAGGGGAGAACCTTGGCCAAATAGCTTCCCCTTTGGGGGCTCTGACGTGACCCTGGTTGGGGGGGGGGGCTTGAGGGTGATATTAGCTCCTCCCCAACTTTCTGTAACAGCCATGCCTGGCCTGGGTAACCCAGGAGGACAAATCCCAGTCCTTAACCTCAAAGATCTACCTACCCTTTGGACTGGTCAGGCAAGCAATCTTTACTGAATCTTTCTATGGGGTGGGGTGATAAGTGGAGGAAGAATACAGGGAAGTATAAACCTGGTCCCTGTCTGCTAGAAGCTTACAGGCTAATAAAGGGGAAAAGATTTACTTATGTGAAAAGATGACTCATATTCCCCTGAATTACTGGAGGAGGGAAATAGCCTAAGCAAAGACATAGAGGTTGGAAAATCACCAGCTCTCCTGTTTCCTGTGTCAGGGATTCTTTCAGGCAGAAATCCAAGAAAGGAAGAGAATCCAGAGACGTGAGCAACATGCTGAAATTTTCCAAGGTACATCCTGGCCTGGGGGTGGAGTGGGGAGGGAAGCCATCCACCCAGGCTTCGACTGGCAGTCTACTCTTTTGAAATCCTTGACCGGTTCCTGGCTCCAGTCCCGTTTGCTGGTCATCATTCTCCCCCCATCCCCACTTCACCTCTTTCCCATTCCTTAGGATCTGTTTAGGGAGTATCTGCAAAAGGAGCAGCTTCCTCATTGCTCCTTCCAGCTCCCTGTCCCCCATGCCCATTCTCCCGACCCAGTCATTCAAGCAGCATTCATTAGTCATCTCCTGTGTGCCAGGGCCTGTTCTCCCCTATGGGTGCACAAAGATAGAAATCAAGCCAGTCTCTGACTTGAAAGGACTTAGGTTCTTATTGGAGGTAAACATCACATACACAGAGAAGTAAGTTTTAGAAATAAATACAAAATAACGTCTGGGGGAGGGTGCTAATAACAGAGGGGATCGGGATAGACTTCTTGTAGGAACTAGCCCTTAAGCTGGGCTCTGAAGAACTCAGAGGTTTTAAGATGCACCTGTGAGGAAGGGGAAGCAGCCCGACATGGAATGCTTTGTGTGGGAAATAGCAAGCCAGCCGATTTGGCTACGACCAGGAGAATCATATACAAAAAACCAATGATGATGATGAAGATGAAGATGACGATGATGATGGGGGAGGAGGAAGAGGAAAAGGAAGAAGAGGAGAAGAAGAAGAAGAAGAAGAAGGACAAGCAGCAGCAGCATTTGTTTAGTACTTTAAGATTTACAAAATGCTTTGTAAACATTATCTCATTTTATCCTCAGAAAAGCCCTGGGATGTGAATGCTGTTATTATCCCCATTTTACAGAAAAGGAAGCCTGAACCTAGAACCACATTGCAAAGGCCCTTAAAATCCAAACAGAGGAGCTTGTATTTGAACCTAGAACTGAGATACAGCCACAAGAGTGTTGTGAGCAGAGGAGTGACAAGGTCAACCTGTGCTTTGGGAATATCAATGTGGTAGCTGGCTAGAGGATAGATTGGAAAAGGGAAATTGAACCAAAAAAGTGTCCTCACAGCTCCTCCCCTTCTGCATATTCTCTCCCTCTCCCCCTCCCCAGGAAGAGGTTATTATCCCAGCACAAGGACAGTGGAGAAAGTGTACATGGAGTCCCTGAACACTCCATCACTGACTCCCCCCCTTTCCACTTCCCAACTAAACATATCATCACCACATCTAACATGAGTGTCATCACGATATCTAACATTACAATGTTATTATCATGATATCTGACATGGTGGTATCATCATCATCATGATATCTAACATGGCATATCATCATCACGATATCTGACATGATGATGTCATTGGTTGACATCATGACTGTGGGCATGCCCATATCATCACTTTCTGGAATGGAGTGGCCAAAGAGGAAAAAGCCTCCTTAACATCCCTTCTCCCATCTGACATTATCCACATTTTCTTGCACCTCTAATATTCTCTAGTTTTGAGTTGCCATCTCAGTGTCCAGGAGGGGTGGGGAGTTCTTGGTGGGCTTGCCCACCTGCCCAACCTCCAAAGTGACTAAGTGATGTAGGCGTGAGCTTGTATCATAATATTTCTGTGAAATGCTGTTTTTGTAACCTTCAGGAAACTAGCCTCCTCTGATAGAGATGTTGGCCCAAAATCAGAGTCCTGTATGGGGATGCCCTGTGATGTGACATGGCCCTTCATGTCCAAAGATGTCTTTGGTATATTGTAGCACCTCCATTTCTTTTTAAAAATTTATTTATTTTTAGTTTTCAACATTCACTTCCACAAGATTTTGAGTTCCAAATTTTCTCCCCATTGCTCCCCCCCACCCCAAAATGGCATGTAATTTGATATAGGTTCTGCATACACATTCATGTTGAACTTATTTTCATATTAGTCATGTTATAAAGAAGAATTAGAACCAATGGGAGGAACCACAAGAAAGAAAAAACAAACAAAAAAAGAAACAAAGAGAGCTATCAAATATGCTTCCATCTGCATTCAGATTCTGTAGTTCTTTTTCCTGACCGTGGACAGTATTTTCCATCTTGAGTCCTTTGGAGTTGTCTTGGATCCTTGCATTGCTGAGAAGAGATAAGTCTGTCAAAGTTAGTCATCGCACAATGTGTCTGTAACTGTGCACAATGATCTCCTGGTTCTGCTCACTTCACTCAGCATTAGTTCATTCAAGTCTTTCCAGGTTTTTCTGGAGTCCACCTGCTCATCATTTCTTATAGCACAATAGTATTCCATTATATTCATATACCACAACTTGTTTAGCCTTTCCCCAACTGATGGGCATCTCCTCAATTTCCAATTCTTTGCCACTACAAAAAGAGCTGTTATAAATGGGTTTTTTACATGTGGGTCCTTTTCCCATTTTTTTTTATCCCTTTGGGATACAGACCCAGAAGTGGTATTGCTGGGTCAAAGGGTATGCACATTTTTATAGCCCTTTGGGCAGAGTTCCAAATTGCTCTCCAAAATGGTTGGATCAGGTCACAACTCCACCAACAATGCATTAGTGTTCCAATTTTCACACATCTTCACCAGCATTTATAATTCTCCTATTTTGTCATGGTAGCCAATCTGATGGGTGTGATGTGGTGCCTCAAAGTTGTTTTGATTTGCATTTCTCTAATCAATAGTTATTTAGAGCATTTTTTCATATGACTATAGATAATTTTAATTTCTTCACCTGAAAACTCCCTGTTTATATCCCTTGACCATTTATCAATTGGGGAATGACTTCTATTCTTATAAACTTGACTCTCTTCTCTATATATTTTAAAAATGAGGCCTTTATCAGAGATATTGATTGTAAAAATGCTTTCCCAGTTTTCTGCTTTCCCCTTAGTCTTGGATGGATTGTCTTTGTGCAAAACCTTTTCAATTTAATGTAATCAAAATTATCCATTTTGCATTTCATCATGTTCTTTCTATCTTGTTTGGTCATAAATTCTTTCCTTCTCCATAAATATGACAGGTAAGCTATTCCTTGCTCTCCCAGTTTGCTTACAGCATCAGCCTTTATATCTAAATCAGTAGCACCTCCATTGCACAGTGTTCCTGGCTCTCCTTATCAACATTGCCATGTTCCTGGCTCCCTGACCCAGAAAACACTATGTTGTGATGTGGTTTCTGGATTTTATTGTCTTCAGTCCTCCTTGTTATGGCCCAGAGCCTCTGCTTCTAGAGATGACATCCCAGGGCTATGGAAAGAGTAATGAGTCTGGGGTCTAGTGACCTGGCTTCAAATCCTTACTCTGCCACTTACTACCTTTGTGACTTTGGACAAATCTCCTGACCTCTACAGATCTATGCTATCTCCTCTGTTAAAAAAAAAAGGTTTAGACTAGATGATTTTTGAAGACCCTTAGCCCAGAGAAATTTCTCTCCACCACCACTCTAACTCACCACTAATTTCATGTACCTCCATTTTCTTCTCTTTCATATAGACACCAATCCAGGAATCCCTCATCGAGTTCAGCAACAGCAGCCTGAACAAAATTACCACAGAGATGTTCCTAGGTACTCGGGGAGGGCGGGAAGAGAGGTCTTTCCAGACTCTTGGCTTGGGGGTAGTTTTCCTTGAAGGGACTTGGGAACACCCCCATCAAGAGTGTAGTTTCCCCCTTTTCTCTGCCTCTACCCCCAATCTGCCAAGAGATAAGGCAGAAATAAGACATTTTTCTGGGGAAAGGCTCTGTGTGAGTGTGTGTGTGTGTGTGTGTCCCAGACAACTACCATTGGGTATCTTCTTATGAAGCTGACCCATCCTCAGGGCTCTGCATCTCTTTTGAGAACTCCAGTAATGGGGGGAGGTGTTACAATAGCAAAGCATTGCTGACCCCAGCTAAGTCTGAGTCCCTATTCCTCATCTCCTCCTTCCTAAGATATTGTTTCCCCACACCCCCAGGACTGAACGCCCATCCTGAGACTGAGCCCCCAACTCTTGGACTAAACCCCAAACCGTGGGACCAAATCCCCATTTCCAGGACTAGCCCTCTTATCCCATCTCAAAAAATGAGATCATTTTTGGTGAATGAATGATGCCAAGGACAAATAATCTGAGTATTCCTTCTTTACCCACCTCCATCCCCACCCCCCAGCTCTTGAGCCGTTCTCCAGACATGCTTAAAGCCACAGGCCATGGCCTGTTTATCATGTCATCCTGAACTCTGCCTCCCTCCAACATTCCACCAACATGCATCTATCAAGAGCTTGAAATGCGCCAGGCACTGGGCTAGACACTTGGGAGACTAGGACAAAAACCAAACAGGCCCTGACCTCAAGGGGCTTATGTTCTAAAAGGCTTTCTGTCTGCTCCTGGGCCCTGCTCACGCCTGCCCATCCAAGGCAAGCTGCACCATCTCATGCTCTCCTGCCACCAGAGAAAGACGCTTCCTCTCTGGGAGCCCCCAGTGGTGGAGAAGGGCGCAGGGATCAGGAACAAAGCTATTGAGGTAGATGACAAATTAAGCTAATCTGGGGCTGGGGGGGGGGGCATGTACCTCCTGCAGCTGTGATGAAGTTCATGGGTGATTTCCCAATGAAGGCCCAGACCGAGTTGGACGTGCTCCGCTCCTTCTTAAAGGTTTGTTCCTCCTTTCTGTATTGGCCTAATTTTCCTTATCTACAAAACTAAGGCATTTCAGGAGCTCACCTCTTAGTCTCCTTCCAGCTGACATTTTGTAGTTCAGAGCTGCCCTCTGAGACTAGTACTGGGGAAGTTGAGGCAGCACTAATGGGCAGGCCAGTGGCTCCAGGATCTGTGATGATGAATCTGCTGCTACTTCTAAGGCTGTGGATGGAGTCTTTGAGGGTGGGACAATCTCTCCAGAGTAGCCTGGGAAAATCCAGAGCATAATCAGGAATCGTACGGTCCCCCCAGTGGAGTTCAGGGACATTGATTAGAAGGACAGACACTGAGCAGTGTCCAAACAGTCCAGTTATGGTTCCTCTCATTCTGTTACAAAAATGCAAAAATCATGGAACTATCCCTCCCACTCCCTTGAAGGCCACTTCCCACATCCGTAGACAGAACCTCCAGGTATATAAAGGAGTCAGGATGTTGACCAGTTTGGGGTTCCTGGGTATTTTTTTTAGCATCGGCTGGGTGCCCAGACCTGTGTTAGCCACAGTGTGATGGGGGTACAAAGATATACAAGAAGTCATCACTGCTCATGAAGAACAATGGCGGCTGACATTTTAAAAATGCTTTGCATGTATTATTTCATTTAAGCCTCACAATGACCTTGGTAGGCAAATGCTACAGGTGTGATTATCCCCATTTTAAAGATGGGGAGACTGAGACTTGGAGATGTTAAGTGACTTCTAGTCATACTCAGTGGGTCAGGAGTGGGATTTGAACTCGCGTCTTCCTAACTCCAAGTATAGCATTATTTACCACACTACATTGCTTCTTAAGTTCTGTTCTGGCTGTGGGTAGAAGCTACAAACAGATGAAAAGATAACCAGATATCAGTCAGTGTTTGCTAAGTAAATGTCCTTGCCAGTGCTATAGGAGTTCAAGGGAAGGAGGAAGAGATTGGTGTGGGTTTGTGTGGCTAGGGAAGAAATAAAGGAAGGTTTGGGTTTCTCTAGTGGGGTGTACTTTGGGTAGAATCAAGGATGGAGATAAAGGGAAGCTTAAGGGTAGAAGGTAAGTGAAATACTCCCCCTTTTCCAACTGGAGTACCAACTGGAAAGACATTGGGCAGATGATCTTTGGGAGACTTTTACCCCAACTCCAGGAGATCATGAATAGGTACGAACCAATATTTCCTACCTTCTTTCCATCCTGGGGTTGAGTTGTGCTGACTGAAGATGTAGACAGAATCGGAGGTAAGGAAAGGCCCTGAGCTAGTCCTCTGTCCTCAGGGGAGTCCATGTGGGACCATGTGGTTGGCTCTCCCTGCCTTTCCCAGTCTCCGTCTTGGGCCCAGGACAGTGGTTTTGGGGTGAGAACAGACTCAGTGTCAGCATGGGAACCACAGATAAGTCAAGTTAAGACCTTATAGCCGTAGAGTCCTCTTGGTCCCCCCAACTCCCTCAAGTCCTTCTAGGTAATTAGGAGCTGAGCTAAGAAAATAGTCACAGATCTTATTATAGAAATGCCTGGCATGTTTTCGTGTTCCTGAGACACAGAGGCTGAGTGACTTAAGAACCTGAGGCAGAATTTGAACTCAGGTTCCACTAGATAGGGAAAGATTGGAGATTAGAAAGAGAAAGAAGATGATGCTAGGGACAATCTGTGGCAGAAGAGGGGAGGGAGAGAATCAAGGGGCCACGTAGAGGAGTTTGGAGCCCGTATGTGAGTGCTTTACTGATCTTAAGTACGATACTAGAAAGGCTAGGCATAGAGGCAGGTAGGTGGCCCAGTAGAGAGTGCGCTGGGCCTGGAGCCAGGAAATTGGTGCTGTTCATTCTCTTCAGTTGTGTCAGAATCTTCTTGACCCCATTTTGGGGTTTTCTTGGTAAAGACACCGGAGTGGTTTGCCATTTCCTTCTCCAGCTCATTTTACAGATGAGGAAAGTGCGGCAAATGAGATTAAGTATTTGAGCTCATGAAGATAAGTTCCCTGATTCTAAACCTGGCACTCTACCCACTGCACCACCTACCTGCCCTGAGTTCAAATCTGGCCTCAGATACTTACTAACCGTGTGGCCCTGGGCAGATCACTTCATTTTGGTGTCCTTCAGTTTCCTCATCTGTAAAGTGGGGGTAATAATAGCACCTACCTCCCAGGGTTGTTGTGAGGATCCAATGAGATAATAATTGAAAAGTGCTTAGGCGTGGTGCCTGACACAGGTGCTATGTTATTATTAGAACATCGTGAGTATGAGAACGTGCTAAGCATTTCTATAACAAGACCTGGGGCTGTTTTCATGGCTCAGCTCTTAATTACCTAAGAGAGAATTGGCTAAAAAATTAAATAATCTCTGTTTTCAAGAGGTTTACATTTTATTGGAGACAACATATATCTACATAAGTTATATATACACACACAGAGTGTTTCAAAAGTCTTAGTGTACTTTTAAGCTATTAAAACTCAAAGTGCTTTAACTGAACTTTGAAGGAAGTGTTCTGTGAGGCAGAGGAGGGAGGACCATTCCAGGCAAATGCATGAAGACAGAGGTTGCAGTTCTGTGTGACAGAGAGAAATCAGTTTAACTGGACTATGGTGTGTGGAAAGGAGAGGAATGTATAATAAGTCTGGGTTGAAACCAGACTGTAAAGAGCTTTAAAAATTTTTTTAAGTATATATTTTATTCCAAGAGTTATAGAGAGTTTATTGAGTAGGAGGGTGATCTGGTCAGACTTGTGCTTTAGAAGAGTCACATTGGCAGCTGTGGGTGGATGGAGAGGAGTGGGAAGAGACTTGAGGCAGGGACATTAATCAGGAGGCTTTTGTATTGGCCAGGTAGAGGTGAGAAGGGCCAGAACTAAGGCGGTGTCTGTGGGAGGAGAGAGAAGAAACCGGTTTTATGAATTAAGAAAGTAATATATTAAGTTTTTGGTTTGTAACCAGAGACCTACTCGGGGTGGGAGGGTGGGAAAAGAGCACTGTATCTGAAGTCAAAGGACCTGAGTTTGAATCCCACCCTGCCCTTAATTCTGTGTATAACCTGAGCAAATCATTTCATGTCCCAGAGATTTGGTTTCTTAGCTGGTAAAATATTGGGGTTTTACCTCTCATGTCTCTAAAATTATAGGCCCGTTGTCCTTTTTTTCCAGCTCTGCAGGGACCATGAAGTGCTTCGAGATGAAGCCTACTGCCAGGTCATCAAGCAGATCACAGACAACACCAGCACTAAACCGTGAGTTAGGGCTCAGCTCACCCTGAGGCACAGAAATCTCTGGCCTCCCTCTACTTCTTTCCTCCAGACTTGAAGTGACTATAAAATTAGGGGGATGTTATACCCTCAGGTTCCTCTCATTTAAAGAATCATCCCAGCCTCCAGGCTGGCTCAGTCCAAAGTTGGGGATAAGGTGAGAAACGGCACACTCTGGGCTCTGAGGATAACCACATCGCCCACTACTCCTTTTTTTTTTTAATTTATTTTAGTTTGCATCATTCATTTCCACAAGATTTTGAGTTACATGTTTTCTCCCCATCTTTCCCCTACCCACCACCCCAAAACAGCCATCCCAGTGTATCCCCTCTCCCCCAGTCTATTCTCTCCTATGTCTTCCCCCCTCACCCTTCTGACTTTTCTGTAGGGCAGGATGAATCTCCCAACCACAGTGCCTGTGTATCTCAAGTTCCAGTTGGATGTAGTTAATAATAATAATAATAATAATAATTGCATATATATAGATATATATTTATAACATTTGATTATGGAACTTTAGATTCTAGATTCTTTCTCTTCCTCCCTCGTCACCCACCCCCACTGGAAGGACAAGCA
>JAQQSU010011785.1:0-12082 GCA_028627135.1 Pseudochirops cupreus
GTCGGTCCTCACCTCGGCTGCGAGAGGGCTGCAGAAGCCTCCGGCTCGGTGAGTCTGCTGGGTGGGGCTTCTCAGTCTGCCGCACTCTGCTCTCAGGTCCGCGCTGGTGCCACTCCTCTGGAGTAAAGCTACACTGAGATTTTTATATTTGAATCTGGTAGTAATAGGGAGTCACTGAAGTTTACTGAATATATCTGTGTAAAGGGGAGGAACAATCTAACCTGCACTTTAGAACAATTACTTTGTCGGCTGAGTGGAGGATCAAGTGTAGAAAGTAGAGACCAGAGGAAGGGAGACCAATTAGAAAACTATTGAAATAGTCCAGGAGGGAGGATATGACAACCTGCACAATGATGGTGACTGTGTGAATACAGTGGAAGAGATATATACGAGATAAGTTGTAAATCTAAATAAAAAAAAATAAAACAAATATTTGCCAACAGATTGAATATGTAGACTGAGTTTTGGTGACTCAATTAGCATTTATTAAAGCATATACTCTAAAACAGGCAAAGTGCTAAGTGCTGAAGACACCAAAAAAAAAAGTTCACAATCTAGTGGGGGAAGACAGTGTGCAAACAGCTATTTATAGAGGATAAATTGGGAGTAATCTCAAAGGGAAAGCACTAAGGTTACAGAGGTCTAAGAAAAGCTTCTTGAAGAAGGTGAAACTTTAGCCGAGACTTGAAGGAAGCTGCAGATGATAAGAGATAGAGATGAAGGAGAGTGTTCAAGCCTGGGGCATAGACAGTGAGTTGGTGAGTGCTTGAAGTAGGCCAGCCCCATAGTCTAACATGAGGCAAAGTGGGCCTATAGCAAACAGGGTGATTGCATTGTCAGAAGAGAGATGAGGGCATATAAAACATTTCATTGGGTTAGAACTGACATGATTTGACAACTTATTGGATAGGAGGGAAGACAGGGAGGGAGGAATCAAGGATGACACCTAAATTACAAGTCTATGTGGGTAGGAGGGTGTATTAGGAAGCACCCTGGCACACCCAGTATGGCCTGCTAGCACAGGTTCTTTGATCTGCTTTTAAAGGAAAGACTGCTCAAAAGGGGTTAACAATCCTACTTTTGTTACATTCACTACTTCAGGGGAAAAAGGTCAACACCCTGAAAATCAGAGAAAATACAAGGAGAGAAATTAGAACAAAGACCAACAGACAGGACTCCAGTTGTCTAAGTAAAGCAATATTGCTAAACACTTAACATACATCATTGGATTGAGGGAGCACAGACGTCTGAACAGTCAGGGGACTCTGTACATATGGCTACTCAGAGTTTGATCAGGAAATCAAAAGATCCTTCACATGAGTGAACCCCCAAAGCAAAATACCAACTCAGGATATATACACTTCACAGAGTCAGAAGGCATCACAAACCTCATGACTCTGCATAATTAGGTTAGTACCAAAAGGTATGAAAGCCTTCCTACAAGCAAACTTCCCCTAAGCAAACTTCTCTTTAAGCAAGTTTCTCCCTCAATGGGCTCTATGTGATTCAGGATGTATCATAGCTGGGCACATAGACCTATTAGTGGGAAGGGAAGATCTTCCTATTTCATTAACATTACAGAGGTTGGTAGTACTCTTGAGAGTGATAAGGAAGTTAGGAAGAGACATTACCTTTTGTGCATTTTTCAAAGGTCTTTAATCACCTGATGAGGTTTTTATTTAAATATATACTTAGTGTGGTGGGGTAAGAAAAGTATTTAAAAAGATATTAGTCAAGGTACAAATCAAACAATATGTTAATCAATAAACGGAGAAATCAGCAACGTAAGTAAATTTAAGACATTTGAACTATAGAAGGTAAAGGAGTAGAAGGGAAGTGGAATAAACATTGTTTAAAAATCTTCTAGGTCAGCTGGGTAGCACAGTATATAGATTGTTGGCCTTGTAGTCAGGAGGACCTGAGTCCAAATGTAGTCTCAGACACTTACTAGCTATGTGACTCTGGGCTAGTCACAGTTTGCCTCAGTTTCCTCATCTGTAAAATGAGTTAGAGAGAAAAATGGCAAACCACTCAGTATCTTTGTCAAGAAAACCTCAAAGGAGGTCATGAAGACTTGGACATGACTCACATGACTGAAAAACAAATGGTATCAGGAACTGGGCTCAGTGCTTTTGAAATATTATCTCCTTTGATTCTTGTAACAATCCTGAGAGAGAGGTGCTATTATTATTATTGTTGTAAATTACAATTTACTGTTGAGGAAATTGAGGCAGGCAGAGACTTGCCCAGGGCTACTTAGCTTGAAAGTGCCTAAGGCTGGATTTGGCTTATGTATTTCTGACTCATGACACAGTGCTTTAATCCATTGTACAGCATAACTATCTCAAAGCAGGAGGAGGTTGGATGTGAGATGAGACTAGGAATGCCCAAATTAATCATAGTGCTAAAGTGTTGACTTAAATGAAAATGGAGTTAAAATCAATATAAGAAAAATAGAGGAAACCAAAGCTTAACAATTACACCTTTAATCGTGAATATATCAATCAAATAAAATGAAACAAAAATAAACAATTACAGACTAATTAAGAAGTGGAACCTGACAATGGGCTGCATCTAAGAGCTTGTTACTGGGAGCTTGCAGGCTAGGAGTGGGGGATGTGGTATCCTTTGGTTGAACCAGTCCTGTTGCTTGGGCTAGTAACAAGAAAGGCTCTTCTTCAGGTTAACTATCTGTTTTAAACTTACCCTAATAGACAGATCTGTCCTACCTGTTTCAGAAGTAAGGGAAGTCACAGACAGGGTGGGCTTTGCAATTCAAACAATGTCATGGGCAAACCAGAGAAACTACAGACAAAATGGAGTTGCTTTAGCTTTCTTTGTTGCCCCCAAGGGAAAAAAAAATCATAATTTGAAAAAAAAAGATAAATAGAAGAAAATATAAACCTTACCCTTATAACTTTAAATCTGGATGGATTAAACAATTGAATAAAATGAAAAAGTTACAGATCAGATAAGTAAGCAAAATCTTACAAACTGTTCCTTACAAGATAAACAAAGATATACACAAAATAAAACTGAGGGCATCAAAAAAATTTGCTCTACAGCAAGTGAATCCAGAAAAGCAGGCGTTGCTATCCTGCTCTCAAAGAAATCAAAACAAACACTAAAGAGAAAGACAAAAACTATATTATGCTGAATGGACCTATAGAAAACAAACCAATATAAGTAATAAAATTATATGCTTCAAAGGCATTAGCATCCAAATTCATAAAAGAAACATTATCTGAGCTTCAAGAAGACACAAACAGTAACATATTAGTGGCAAGAGACTTCAATATCCGTTTATCAAATTCTAACAGAAAGGTAAACAAAAGAGGAAATATGGAACTGAACAAATTAATGAAGAAATTAGAGTTAAAAGACCTATAGTATCTTCTAAATGAAACAGTTAAAAAAACCCCAACAACAACCCCAGATGTGTTCTCTTTACCACATGAAACCTTTACAAAAATTGACCGTGTAATAGAATACACATATATTGCAAACAAATGTAAAGATGGAGAAATAGTCAATATATTCTTTCCAGACCACAAAGCAAGAGAATAGAAATTGGTTTGGAGACTGCAAACAAAAGATATAAACCCCAATGGGAGACTAAATAATGAAATCTTAAATAATGATTGAGTCAAAAAAGTCATAGATATAATTAATAACTATATAAAAAAATGACAATGATGACATATCATACGAAAACTTCTAGGATGCAACTAAAGCAGTCCTCAGGGAAGAAATCATACCCTAACAATCATACTTTAAAAAAATAGAATAAGAATGGTTTAATGAACTGAATACACATTTAAAACAAAAAAGAAAAGATATTAAAAATTAGGAGAGAAATTGGAAATAAAAAACTTCATATAAATGATAAATAACACTAAAAGCTGATTCTTTGAAAAAAAAAGCAAATTGATAAACCTTTAGCTAGTCTGATTAAAAAGAAGAGAGCATAAAATCAAATCAATAAAATAGAAAATAAGTAAAATCACAGTAAAATCAGAAGAATAAAAAAATAATTAGAACATATTACATATAGGTATGCTAACAAAACTGAAAATAAAGAAGAAAGAGTGGAATACCTTCCAAAATATAAAATACCCAAAGTATCAGAAGATCAGCTAAAGATCTTAAATAACTCCTTCTCAGAAGAGGAAATAAACCTAGATAAAGGAACAACCAAAGGAAAAAATCCCCCAGATTCTTGGGTGAATGCTATTAAACATTTTAAAAACAGTTATTATACATACTTCACCAATGATTCTCAAAAATTAAGAAAGCACCCTACAGAATCATTTTTTAAATTAACTTTTGTTTATTTTTAGTTTATATCATTCATTTCCACAAGATTTTGAGTTACTAATTTTCTCCCCATCTTACCCCTACCCACCACCCCAAAACAGAGATCTCACTGTATACCCTCTCCCCCAATCTGCTCTCTCCTATATCCTCCCTCATCACCCCTCTGACTTTCTGGTAGGGCAAGATGGATCTCCCTACCCCAGTGCCTGTATATCTTATTTCTCAGTTATATGTAAATAATAGTAATAATAAATACACACACACACACACATATCTATTTAAAACATTTGATTTTAAAACTTTAACTTTCAGATTCTTTCTCTTCCTCCCTCGTTACCCACCCCTACTGGGAAGACAAACAATTCAATACAGGCCGTGTATGTGTAGTTACACAAAACAGCTCCAAAATGGACATAGTGTGAACGACTGACTATATTTCCCTCCTTCCTACACTGGCCCCCCACTTGTTCTATTCTCTACTTTATCACTGTCCCTTTACAAAAGTGTGTGCTTCTAACTACCTTCCCCCAACCTGCTTTCCCCTCTGTCATCCCCCTTCTCATCCCCTTCCCCCTACTCTCCTGTAGGGCAAGAAACCCAATTCAGAGTGTATGTCATTCCCTCCCTAAGCCAAATTCAATGAGAGTAAGGTTGAACCATTTCCTTTTGCCTTCCTGTTCTTCCCCTCCATTGTAACAGTTATCCCATGTCTCTTTTATGAGATGAAGAACCCCATTGTGTCTCTCCCTGTCTCCTCTCATTCTATTCCTCTCCCACCTCTCAATTTCACCTTTTAAAATATCATCTCTTCCTATTCAATTGATCCTGAGCCCTCTGTCTATGTATACCTGTACACATATATACACATACTCACCTATGTATTCATACACATATATACCCTCCTATATAGACATATGTGTATGTATACATGCAACTGGATAATAAGATACACAGGTACTGGGGTAGGGAGATCCGTCTTACCCTGCTATAAAGTCTGAGGGGTGATGGGGGAGGGGAGATACAGTGGGATCACTGTTTTGGCGTGATGGGTAGGGGAAAGATGGGGAGAAAATTCATAACTCAAAATCTTGTATAAATGAATGATATAAACTAAATATAAACAATAGTTAACTGAGAAAAAAACACTTGTGATGCTTAATTTAAAAAATTATAATTACAAAGTGTTTCTTAAAGAAATAATAAGCAGCCTGAACAGTTGGAAGAATATTCACTGCTCATGGCTAGGCCATGCCAATAAAATAAAAATGTTAAATGTATCAAAATTAATTTACACTTTTAATGCCATACCAATCAAATTACCAAGGAGTTACTTTACAGAGCTTGACACGATAATAACGAAATTCGTTTAGAAAAACAAAAACTCTAGAATGTCAAAGAAAATGAGGGAAAATAAAGATGAAGGGGAGATATAACTTCACATCTCAATCAAACTGTAAAGCAGCAGTCAATTAGAACCATCTGGTGTTGGTTAAATAACAGAGAGATCAATCAATCAGCAAAGGAGTTTCAGAAACAATACATTCAACAGTCCAGTGTTTGGTATTTGATAAAGCAGAAAACAGAGATTACCCAGGGAAAAACTCCTTGAATAGAAAGTGCTGTGAAAATGGAAAAGTGTGGAAGAAATTAGGCTCAGACCAACACCATATGACACACTCCAGAATACATTCTAAAAGACTACATGATCTTAATATCATAGTTTAAAAAATTAGAAGAGAAACAAATCATATGCTTCTCAGAGATGGGTGAAAGATATTCCTAGCTAAAGAAGATATAGTAGCAATTACAAATGATAAAATAGGTAACTTTGCTCAAAACCGAAAAGCTTCTGTACAGATAGTATTAAAGTATTTAGGATAAGAAAAGAAGTGGTCAAATAGGAAAAAAAATATCTTTATCTCAAATTTCTCTGATAAGATTTTGGAATCCAACATATACACATACATGCATACATACGTATGTGTAGGTATGTGTTTTGTGTATATGTATGTGTGTATATCTATCTAATCTAGATACAATATATTTGTGTATTATATGCCTACCTATGTATATGTGTGTATACACGTACACATTGTTTGCCATTCCCCAATAGATAAATGATCAAAGGATGTAAACAAACAGTTCTTGAGGAAAATTGCTAAGTATTCATGACCACATGATAAAAAGGCTTCAAATCATTAACAGTAAGAAAAATTCAATTTAGAAAAATCTGAGGTGTTGCCTTATGCCACAAATTTCAAAAAAATGCCAAAAACTGCAAAAGTCAGTGTTGGAAAAGGTATGGGAAGATAAGCATACTAATCCATTATTGGTGGAACTCTTTAGTGGTTACAAATATTTTGGAAAGCAATTTTAAATTATGAAAATAAAGCCATCCATAGCCTTTCAACCAGATTCCATAACTGGGCTTATATACCAAGGAAGATATTGACAAAGAAAAAGTTCCTATATAGCCAAAGTATTTATACCAGCACTTTTTCCAATAGTTAAGAGTTAAAATGAATGTAATGGAAAACTACTGTGCTCTAAAAAATGACATGTTGGATGAATACAGAGAAGCACTGATTAAGAGTGCAGTGAAGAGATCCAAGAGAGCAATATATGCACAATAACTACAACAATGTAAATAGAAATAATAAAATACCACAAAATCCAAAGTAAATAAAAAATTATAAAGATCAAATGGTATTCAAATGAAGTAATATAAGAAGACACCCCTTCATGGAGGTGGAAAATTAACAGACATTACACATATTTTCAGAATTTTTCAATCTATGTATCAGTTGCGCTGATTTTTTTTCCTTTTAAAAAATGCTATTTGTCACATATGGATCTTGGAGAGAGGGAAGGGACATATGGAATACTACAGTAATATAAAAAAAGAAAATATTGAGACTTATTTTAAAAGACATGCATTTAATTTTCATTAAATGAAAAATGTATTTGTTGTTTTGGATGGATCAATGTATTTTTATTAAACATCTTTTTTTCCCACAATTGCAAGTAGAAACAATTTTTATATTCTTTTCTTTTTTAATTTTGAGTTCCTAATTCTCTCCCTCCTCCCTACTCTGTGACTTCATTGAGAAGGAAAGTAATGTTATATAGGTTATATATGTGCATTCTTGCAAAACTTTTCACTAATATATTTCCATGTTAGTTATGCTGTGAAAGAACATAGAAAAAAAGTTAAGTTTTAATATGTATTAAGACTCCATCACTGCTTTCTTTGGAGATGGAAAGAATTTTTCATCTTAAGTCACCTGGAATTGTCTTGGATCATCGTATTAATGGGGATAGTTAAGTCATTCACAATTGATCATTTTTCATTGTTGCTGTTAACTATGTACAGTGTTCTGATTCTGCTCATTTCACTTTGCACCAATTCATGTAAGTCTTTTCTGAGAGCATTCAGCTCATTTCTTACAACACAATAGTATTCCAACACAATCTTATACCATAACATATTCACCCATTCCCTCAATTTCCAATTCTTTGCCACCACTCATAGTGTTGCAATAGATATCTTGGTACATATAGGTTTTTTTCCTTTTTGTCTTAATCCCTTTTAGGATATAGACTTAGTAAGTCATATTGATGGATCAAGGTTTTATACCCCTTTGGGAGTAGTTCCAAATTCCTTTCCAGAATAGTTGAATCATAACACATCTCCACCAACAATTCATTTGTGTCTCAATTTTCCCACACATCCTCCAATATTCGTCAATTTCCTTTTCTGTCATATTAGCACATTTGATAGGTATGGGGTGGTATGATACCTCAGAGCTCTTTTAATTTGCCTTTTTCTACTCAATTACGATTTAGAGCATTTTTTTGTATGACTATGGATAACTGATTATTTTCTCTAAAAATTGCCTGTTCATATCCTTTGACCATCTATGAATGATAAATTTTATATTATTATAATAAATTCGAATCAATTCTCTATGCATTTGAAAATAGGGGCTTTTTTTTTTAGAGAAACTTGCATTTTTTTTTCACAGTTGTGGTTACTAGCTATGTATTTCCCTCCATCTTGTTTTCCTCCTGTTTATCCTGCTCTCTGTCTCTGTCTCTGTCAGTCTGCTTTCACCATGTCCATTTTCAGAAGTGTTTTGCTTCTGACTTTTGCCTCCTCATATTTGCCCTCCTATCAGCACCACCACCTTCTGTTATCTCCTTCCCCTCCTCTTTTCTTGTAGGGTATGATAGATTTCCAACTGAGTTGTGTATGTTATTCTCTGAGGCAATTCCAAGGAGAGTAAGATTCTCAAACAATACTCCCTCATCATTTCCATCTTCCCGTCCACTTTAAAAGCTATTTTGGACCTCTTTTATGTGATATAATTTACCCCATTCTGCCTCATCTTTTTCCCCCTCTTCCAGTGTATTCCTCATCCTCATTCCTTGATTCTTTTTTTAGAACATCATGCCTTCCTTTTAAACTTGCGACTATGTTCTCTGTCTATGTTTACTCCTAACTGTCCTAATAATGAGAAAGTTATTAAGAATTACAAATATCATTTTCCTATGTAGAAGTGTAAATAGTTAACCATACCTGTGCTTTCTTTGCATACTCCTACCTGCCTAAAAATGAGAAAGTTTTTGAGTTACAAGTATTATCTTCCTGTATAGGAATGTAAGCAGTTTACATTATTGAATCCCTTATGATTTCTCTTTACTGTTTACTTCTTTATGCTTCTTCTGAGTCTTATATTTGAAAGTCAAATTTTTTATTCAACTCTGGTCTTTCCATCAGGAATGTGTAAAAGTCCTCTATTCTATTTAATATCCATTTTTTCCTTTGAAGTATTATGCCTAGTTTTGCTGGGTAGGTGATTCTTGCTTGTAATCTTAGCTTTTTCATCTCTGGAATATCATATTCCAAGGCCTCCAAATCCTTTAATGTAGAAGATGTTAAATCTCAAGGTATCCTGACACGCTGAATGAGATTTGAATTGTTTCTTTTTGGCTACTTGTCATATTTCTCCTTGACCTGGGAGCTCTGAAATTTGAAGTTAAAACTTCTGGGAGTTTTTGTTTTGGTAGATTTTTTTTTTGATTTTTATATTACCCTCTGGTTTTAGAGCATCATGGCAGTTTTCTTTCATAATTCCTTGAAAAATTATTTCTAAGTTCTTTTTTTCTTATCATGGCTTTCAAATAGTCCAGCAATTTTAAAATTATCTCTCCTGGATCTATTTTCCAGATCAGTTGTTTGTCCAACAAGATATCTCAAATTTTCTTATATCTTTACTATTTTTAAATTTTGATTTATTGTTTCTTGATGTCTCATGTAGTCATTAGCTTATACTTCCTCAATTCTAATTTTTTAATTAATCTTTTATTTATTTTTAATATTCTACATTCATTTCCACAAGATTTTCAGTTTAAAATTTTCTCCCCATTTTTCCCCTACCTCCACTCCAAGATAGTGAGCCTACTGAATACCCCTTCCCCCAATCTGATCTCTCTCATATCCTCTCCCATTATCCTCCCCACCAACTTTCTAGTAGGGCAAGATGGATTTCTATACCCCAGTATATCTTATTTCCCAGTTGCATGTAAAGAACAATTTTTTTTAAACATCTGTTTTGAAAACTTTTATTTCCAGATCATTTCCCTTCTTCTCTCCCCACCCACTTGGATACTGTGTACTGACTGAGAAAATTGTGATTTACTTGTGACTGATGGGTGGATGGCTTGTGAATTTTCTGATTATTGAATACTGAATGATAATTGAATAGTGACTGATTTGTAACTTAGTGTGCCCCATGAGTGGGGAACTTTGACTTTTGTATTTTGGATGATTGGATGATTAAGTTGATTGAATGATTCAGTTACTAAGTGATTGATTGACTAATTGATTGTACATTGTTCAAATCTTTGTGATCACTGTGATGAAAACTGTGTGACCATTTTTAGTGATAAGTTGTAACATGAATGCCATATTTTGATTTTCTGGGAATGTTTTTTGCTCTGATTTGTTATTGAATAAATAGATTGTTCACTATACCATATAATCAGAATCTTGAAAAGCTGTTCACAGTAGCATTCTTCAGGGTAGCTGCTCATCCATGGCTTTACACCCTCTTATCCTATTCCCCTCTACTTTCCTGTAGGGTAAGATACCCAATTAAGTGTGTATATTATTCTTTCCTTAAGCCAAATTCAATGAGAGTAAGGTTGACACATTCCCTTTTACCTTCCTGCTCTTACCTTCTATTGTAACAGTTTTCTCTGGCCTGTCTTATATGAGATAATTTGCTCTATTCTATCTCTCCCTTTCTCCTTCTCCCATTATATTCCTCTCTCACCTCTTAATTTTGTTTTTTAGATAGTATCCCTTCCTATTATACTGATCCCATGCCCTCTATGTACACATGTACACCCATATAGACACATGTATATTTATACACACATACATTATCCTATACATACATATATATGTATGTATACATATATATTCCTTCAACTATCATCATACTGAGAAAAGTGTCATGAGTTACAATTATTGTTTTTCCATGTAAATAGTTCAACTTTCATAAGTTCCTTATGATTTATTTTTCCTGTTTCCCTTCTCATGCTTCTTTTATTTGAAGGTCAAATTTTCTGTTCGGCACTGTTTTTTTCATCAAGAATGCTTGAAAATCCTCTGTTTCATTGAATGACCATATTTTCCCCTGAAGCATTATACTAAGTTTTGCTGGGTAGGTAATTCTTGGTTTAAGTCCTAGCTCCTTTGACCTCTGGAATATCATATTCCAAGCCCTTCAGTTCCTTAATGTAGAAGCTGCTAGGTCTTGTGTCATAGTGGTTATGTTTCCACAATTCTCAAATTGTTTCTTCCTGACCAGTTATAATATTTTCTTCTTTACCTGGGAACTCTGGAATTTGGCTATGATAATCCTAGGAGTTTTCTTTTTGGGATCTTTTTCAAGAGGCGATCAGTGAATTCTTTCAATTTCTATTTTGCCCTCTGTTTGTAAAATATCAGGGCAATTTTCCTTGAGAATTTCTTAAATTTCTAGGCTCTTTTTTGATCATGGTTTTCAGGTAGTCCAATAATTTCAAAATTATCTCTCAGGGGCGGAGCCAAGATGGCAGCATAGGAGTAGCAACATATTGCAGCTCTCACATAGCCACCCCAAAATACCCATAAAATATGACTCTAAACTAATCCTAGAACTCCAAAACGTACACAAACCTACTTTCCACTAAAGTCAGATCAGCTCTGAGGAACCATAACAGCACTCCTAACCAAAACCAGCCTGGCCTGAAGCCATGGCTGTGCCCCAGGGGCGGCTGAACAAGAGGAGCCGAGCCCCGGCTGGAGCTTTGGGTGAGCAGATTGGAGGCAGGTGTAGCAGTATCCAGAATTATGTCAGTGGGGCTTGCGAGGTCGTGGGAGAAAAGAGGTTGGACAGAATGCCTCCAGGGCTGAAAAGTGAGAAATGTGGAGGTCCTGCACCCACCTCCGCATTGGGGCTTCAGGGCTCTCAGCCTGCAGACTGCAGGGGGACCAAGAGATCATTCAGAGGCCAAGTGCTCTCGCATTGAGCAGCCTGGATCTGGATCGCAGTCTTGGGCTTTGATCCTGTGGTCCTTTT
This sequence comes from Pseudochirops cupreus, assembly GCA_028627135.1. Taxonomy (NCBI): domain Eukaryota; kingdom Metazoa; phylum Chordata; class Mammalia; order Diprotodontia; family Pseudocheiridae; genus Pseudochirops; species Pseudochirops cupreus. The sequence continues at coordinate 11,949 of JAQQSU010011785.1, forward strand.
TCCTTCAGTGAGCCAGAAGTGGGGGAAGGACCCAGCATCTTCCTAGGAGCTCTGGCAACTGGGAGGACCCCAGCAATTTGGGACAGAGCTTTCCCCTCTGGAAGTAGAGCTCCACAGAGAATACAAAAAAAAAA
>JAQQSU010011786.1:0-12082 GCA_028627135.1 Pseudochirops cupreus
TCCCCAGTTGATAAATGGTCAAGGGATATGAACAGGTAATTTTTGGAAGTAGAAATTAAAGATATTTATAAGCATATGAAAAAATGCTCTAAATCACTATTGATTTGAGAAATGCAAATCAAAACAACTTTGAGGTACCACATCTCACGAATCAGATTGGCTAAGATGACAAAACAGGAAAATGACAAATGCTGGAGAGCATGTAGAAAAATTGGAACCCTAATGCATTGTTGGTGGAGTTGTGAACTGATTCAACCATTCTGGAGAGCAATCTGGAACTATGCCCAAAGGCCTATAAATAATTGCATACCTTTTGACCTAGTAATACCACTTCTAGGGTTGTATCCCAAAGAGATCATAGAAGTGGGAGGAAGAGTACAAAAATATTTATTGCAACTCTCTTTGTGGTGGGAAAAATTGGAAATTAAGGGATGCCTATCAATTGGGGAACGGTTAAACAAGTTGTGATATATGAATGTAATAGAATATTATAATGCTATAAGAAATGAGGAGCAGATGGACTTTATATTTACCCAAAGAGGCTTATACAAACTGATGCTAAGTGAGAAGAGAAGAACCAGGAGAAATTTGTACACAATGACAGGTACACAACATATGTGTGATGACCGACTTTGATAAACTGGACTCTTCTCAGCAACACAAGGTTATAAAAGAACTCTAAAAGAGTCAGGATGGAAGGAGATTTCTACATTCAGAGAAAGGTCTAGAAAGAACAGAGTTTAAATGCAGACTGAAGCAAACTACATGCTCTCTTTCTTTTCCATGTTTGGTTTTGTTTCCTCTTTCCCATTGTTCATTCCAATGTTACAACCCTTTTATACAACCAGACTAATGTCCAATGTGAAAGTATTTGCAGATCCTATACTTGATTGCATGCTGCCATGGTGGGGGAGGAGCAGGTAGGGGAGAAAATTTCAAACTCAAGGGATTGTGGAACTGAATCTTGTAAACTGAATGTAAATAAACAAATCAATTAAAACAAGAAAAAAAAAGAATTTTGATGCTATGTCATTTGGTGTATGTATGTGCATATATTACTTCATGCCTATTTTAGCAAAATGTAGTTTCCTTGCTTCTCTCTTTTAATTAGCTTGTTTTTGCTTTGTTTGAGATCGTGATTGCTACTTCTGTCTTTTCTACTTCCAGTGAAGCATAATAGATTTTGCTCCAATCCCTTATTTTAACTCTGTGTGTATCTTTCTGTTTTGACTTTGATTCTTGTAAACAATCTATTGTTGGACTCTGGTTTCTAATCTACTCTGCTATCCACTTCTGTTTTATGGGTGAGTTCATCACATTCACATTCACAGTTATGGTGGCCAACTGTGTATTTCTGTCCAGCTTATTTGTTTCTGTTTATTCTTCTCTTTCTCTTTTTACCCTGTCCCTCCTCAAATGGCTGTTTGCCTTCTGACCACTCCCTTCCTTAATCTACCCTCACTCTTATCACCCTCCCTTCCTTTTTCTTTCTTCCCTTCCTACTTCCCTATTGGGTAAGATACATTTCTACTACCAAATATGTGTATATATACATACATATGTACATACACACATACATATATACATACATTAGAAACATACACACATGTATTCATTCCTCTTTGAAACAGTTTAGATGAGAGTGAGGTTCAAACATTGTCTGCCAGTTCTCCCCACCCCATTGTAAAAGTTCTTTCTTGTACACTTGTTTTATCAAAATGAGTTAATTTTCTGTATTCTTTCTCTCCCTCCTCCATTTCTCCCACCATGTTTCTCTTTCTCACTCCTCCAACTTTTTTGAGATCATCTCAACATAATCAACTCACACCTATGCCCTCTGTCTATGTGGCTGGCTCCTTTTAACTGCCCTAAATAATGATAAAGTTCTTAGGAGTTACTTGAATCATCTTCCTATATAAGAATGTAAATAGATTAACCTTATTGAGTCTCTTATTATTTTTCTTTCATGTTTATGTTTTTATACTTCTCTTGAGTCTTATAGTTGAAAGTCAGATTTTCTATTAATCTCTAATATTTTCATCAGGAATTCTTAAAAGTACTCTACTTCATAAAAATATCCCCTTTTTCCCCTGAAGGATTATACTCAAATTTTCTCAACTATTCTTGACTGTAACCCTAATTCATTTGCCTTCTGTCATATCCTATTCCAAGACCCCTACTGCTTTAATATCATATCTGCTTCTTGTGTGATCCTGACCATGGCTTTCTGGTATTTGAATGCTTTCTTTCTGCTTGCTTGCTATATTTTTCTTTTTGACCTGGAAACTATGGAATTTGACTATCATAGTCCTTGGAGTTTTCATTTGGGGATCTCTTTCAAGAGGTGATCAGTGGATTCATTCAGTTTCTATTTTACCCTTTAGTTCTAGACATTAGGTCAGTTTTCTTTTATAATTTTGTGAAATATGGTGTCTAGGTTATTTTTCTGACCGTGGCTTTCAGGTATTCCAAAATTCTGAAATTATCTTTCCTCAATCTATTTTCCAGGTCAGTGGTTTTTCCAATAAGATATTTCACATTTCCTTGTCTTTTTTTTCTTTCTTTTAACTTTGTTATATTGTTTTTTGATGTCTTATGTAGTCATTAGCTTCTAATTGCCCAATTCTAATGCTTAAAGAAATTTTCTTCAATGAACTTTTGTACTTTTTCCCCCATTTGTCCAGTTTTGTGTGCTTTTTAATCTTTATTTAATTTTTTTTCCTGCATCACTTTTTTAGGGTAACTATTTTACTCATTTTAAACTTAAATATAAAATTAGAAAAAAATAGAATATTTTCATATACACAGCAGCAGTATAAAACAAAAAAAAATTCCATCTTAAGAAAATCTATATAATACATCTTGTTTTCAAAGCTGCCGAGCTTTGCTTCCTTCTAGGTTTATTTTGTTCTCTGCTGCATACTTTTTACTTTATTTTTTTCTTCTTTTTCCCCCACCCTAAAGAAGGCTACAATTAAACATGGATGTGTATACACAGATAGATAGAGATAAATACATAGATATTAATAAACACACACATATATACAGTCATCCGTAGGTATGTAAGACCATATGATGCATGTCTCTGGAGGTGGATAACATCTTCCTTTATAGTTCCAGTTCTTTCCATGTTTTTTTTTTAAACCAACCAGCTCATCATTTCCTACATCACTGTAATATTTCAATACAATCACATTCTATCTAAGAGATTGTCTATAAAAGCTTCCCCCACCCCATTTTTCTGTATTCCTTCCATTTTTGGCGACATTGGTTTTATTTCTGCAAGGAAATTTTAATTTAAAATAATTGAGATTATCCATTTTACACTTCAATAATGCTCTCACCTTATAATATAATTTAAGGTCTGGTACTGCTGAATCTCCTTCCTTTATATCTTTTTTCCCTGTTTCTTTGAAATTCTTGATCTTTTGCTCTTCCAAATGAATTGTGTTGTTATTTTTTCTAACTCAGTAAAATAATTTATTTTAATTTTTTTGAATGAATTAATTTATTTATTTTCTTGTTTACATCATTCATTTCCATGAGATTTTGAGTTACAAATTTTCTCCCCATCTTTTCCCTACCCGACACCTCAAAATTGTTTTCGTCAAAGAAGCTTTTTCTTAACTTCTTTTACTTTTTGGACGGTTCTGTTTTTCAAGGAGTTTTTTCTTCAGTGAGGTTTTGTATCTCTTTTACCATTTGACCAATTCTTTTTTTATGGTCTTATTTTCTTCATATTGTTTGTGCTTTTTTTTTAAAAACAACCTATTAATTGTCTTTTCATACTTTTCTTGCACCACTATCTTTTTCCTCCAATTTTCCTTCTACCAATATTATTTGATTTTTAAAATATTTTTTAGCCTTTCCAAAAATTCTTGTTGGCTTGTATCCAATTTGCATTTATTTTCTTTGAGGTTTTTCTTGTAGTTGTTTTGACATCATTGACTTCCAAGCTTGTTTCTTGTTCTTTCCCATCATCATAGTAACGTTTTGTGATGAAGTTATTTTTTATTTATTCCTTTTTCTAGCCTATTTCTTGACTTTGAACTTTACATAAAAATATGACTCTGCTCATCTGGGCCGGGATTGGGGGGAGTGAGAAAGCATCATCCCAAGTGTCAGATGTTTTCATGCTGCTATGTTCAGATCTAGATCTGGGGGTTTGGAAATTTTTAGTGCTTCTAAGGTGGGGTGATCCAGGAAGAGGTGTGGTTATTATTCTTCTGTTCTGTGTTCTAGTCTTTATTCAGGAAGGCCTCTACTTCCTTGTAGGTTCAAATACAACTACTTCTCAGGACCCTTGTTCCCTTGTGACCACAAGTGCTACTGCTCCTTAGGACCCCTGCTCCTTCATGACCAAAAACATTCCTCACCAAGTCTGGAATATATACTTTTATAAGGAGTAGGATGATAAAAGATTGTAAGCAGTATTGCTTAATAAAAGTGAGAAACAGTGGAAAGAAAAACAAACTTATAGAATTTTTTGCTAGAATCACAGTTAAGCAATATCATCCCAAGATAATTTAAGGACAAAACTAAAAAGCATCTGACAGACAAATGAAAAATAGAAATTATTAGTTGATATTTCTATAATTTTTGTTTTTCAGTCATATCTAATTCTTCATAACCCCATTTGGGGTTTTCTTGGCAAAGATACTGGAGTGCTTAGCCGTTTTTTACAATATTTCTATAATAGACTCATTCTTCCACCACTGATAGTGGAGATATCAAATTTGAACTCTATTATCACAATCTCCAGTGGGTTGCATAAGGCAGTAATTGTTGAGTCATTTCAGTTGTGTCCAACTCTTTGCAACCCCATTTGGGTTTTTCTTGGCAAAGATATTGTAGTGGTTAACATTTCCTCCTATGGCTAGTCAGTGTCTGAAGCCAGATTTCAACTCAGGAAGATGCATATTCCTGACTTTAGGTCAGGTGCTCTATACACTGAACCACCTAGTTGCCCTGTAAGGAAGTAGGAATGCCAATAAAGAAAACAAAAGTGGGAGGAGCAGCTGGATTGGGCCAAATATACACGAAGGAGATCCATTTTGTAGTTGACATAATTTTGTGAGTGCTGAGGGGCTGATTATGCAGATATTTATAGTATATCAAAAACAAGGGGAAAAAAAGAGGAAAAAAAATTGACTCTCAGAAGGCAACAGAGAAAATATTAATGATTACTGACCAGTATTCCTACTTTATATCTTTATAAAATTATTTTGAAAATTATTTATAAATACATTAAGACTACCCTTGACAATATGAGAATTCCCATTATCAGACCACATTTTTGTAGTTATAATTTCTTGATAAGTATAAAGAATATAAGGCTCTACTGAGTTTACTCTGTTAACTGTAAAAAAAACAAACAAACGTTTGCTTTGATAGAACAAAATGTCACCTTAAAGCTTCCTCCCACAAAGTGTTTCTCTTACATGTATGAAAATTATACAAGATTCCTTGAAAGCAGAGTGATTGTCACATGAGGTTGGGAGAGTTTTACCACACATGACTGATTTGAAAAGGGCTATATGCTTACTTCCTAAATGTCACTCAAATCTGAGGGATGGGGGGGTGATGCTTCTGTGGGGTGGTGGTGTAGACACCATGGGGTCAGTAGAGGATCATAAAGTGAGGAAGACCATAACAAGGAGTAGGTGTGCTTCTAGAAATTGCATGTCAACCCCTGAGGGGTTGGGCACAGGAAGTACACCTCTTTACAGTTGGCTCTGATCTTCCACCTTATGGGGATCACCTTATACCTCTATGAGTCTGTCTCTGGAATAATTGCACCTGGCTGATTTGGACTGTTCATGTGCTTACTGGCCTAAAAACTTATACCACCTGGGATTCTCTGGATCACTGATGATGACAGCAGCTACCAGCCTCAAGATATCCATGTATCTTTCTTTCTCTTTTTCTCATCCCTCTTCCAACTGAATTTGTTGTGTTTGTTGGAATTCTATGTTATAGATCTGTTCAAAAGATATAATAAAGGAGATAGCTTTGTTTGAGGAGTCTTTGGTTCTAAATATCAAATGATGTATAAAGTAGGAAAGCATGCACTCCCAAGGCATTTGTCAATGACTAGTGGAGATGAGAGGGGATGTCCAAATCAGAGGTCAAAAGACAATGTGATTCCACATAAATTGTAATGTCCTACTTGGTTTCCCACCACCAAAAATGACTGACTACTAACCCCTATACCATCTAGTAGTTCCTTTGGTACTTATTCTGTTAATTACAGATTTTAAAGCCTCTCCTGTGTCACTCTTTCTTTGCTGTATGTCTCTCAGAAAAATGAAATGATTTCTCTCCATTTTGTGGTCAGCAACAGATAGGGTTGGGAAGGCTCCCCCCTAAGATGATGTCTTGGCTCTTGGCCAAACTCAAGGCCACAGGGATTTTAGTATGGGGTCAAGGCTGCTGTTTCACTCAGCAGGGAGTTCCCTGGAAAGAATGTGGGCTGCAGACACAGACCTTGAAATTTCTAGCCAATTCCTGTGGCACAATGCTCACTTACAATGGATTGGCTAACTAAGATTCAGTTTTCATTTTCTCTGACCATCCTTCTTTCAGAGAGAAGCTAGGAAGTCTTAATTGTAGTTTATAGCATAAGGATAGTCACCACATTTTTTGACTATTGTTCTTGTCTTTTATCCGCTTTGAGTATTTTTTATATATTTCTGAGTTTGAATCCTGACTGCAACTTATTGTTAGCTATATGGCATTGCATAACTCACTTCCATCTCTGGTGTTTTTTCCTCATTTCTAAAATGAAGCATTTGGACCAGATGAACTCTAAAGTTCCTTCTAACTCTAACATTCTGCATTTTATATTATAACTTTCTAGGATTCTAAAATCCTTCAGTGATCTAAATTTCTATTTTCTATTATCATCATTCTCTTAACATGTCTTCTACCTCTAACATTGTGTCTTATGTTATTAACATTCTATGTTCTAAGGTCCCTTCTAGCACTAGCAGTCTGTTCTATATCCTAAAATCTGAATCTGACTTGAATATCTTTGTGATTTTTCCTTGTATTTCTCCCTGCATTTTACTCCTAAAGGCTAGAAGGGAAGCTATCAGGTTTCCAGCATCTTCATTCATTTTTAGCTTATTTGTACAATGTAGGCTAGCTCAGTGTTGACCTCCTGTTCTTCAGCTGACTTGAGATGGTCATACTCCCATAAACATTTTGTTCCATCTCCATTCAGCCTTTTATTAAAGCCTAACACAAATGTTGCCTTCTCCCTATAGCCTTCACACTACTGTTGAGAGTGATCTTTCCCCTTCAAACATTAGGGCTATGGTGCAAATAAAATATGATAATATCCACAGAGGCTTTGGAAATTTTATCATATGTTTACTATTACCAGTATAGGATGTTAGCTATTTTAATGCATCATGTCACATATTGTTGTGATACTATTTGTAGCTTCCTTCTGTTCGATCTGTGAAAGACCCCAGGTGCCTTGCACAATATTCTTCATACTGTAGATTCTTTAAAAAAAATCATTGAATTGAATCCAATATAATTAAAGAGACATTCATGTTCTGGCAGCTGGGGAGGAGGATGAACAAACTATAGGGAGAGAAGGTGTGCTCTACTTGGGAGAGTAACAGAAGAAGATCTGTTCTGCAGCAGAAGGAGTAAATAAAAGGATAGGTCTCAGGAGGAAGGAATCCCTGGCCTGGGGCCACCTTCTTAAATAAGTTAGTTCTGCAAGGAGAGTCATAACATGAACCAGATCTGAGAAGGATATGTAATTCTCAGCCCTCTATTTGATATTGCTTTTGTTTGCCAGTCGAGGGCAGCAGACATTGTGGAGACCGCAGAGAAGCAGCTTTGCTGGATATAACAGGCCTATTGACAAGTCTTGGACTGGTTACCTTGCAAGGGGACCTGAACCTGATGCAATCCCCTAGTGACTACACCGAAATAATATTAAATCTCTCCCATTCCTATAAAATCTCATGTTTCGTGTTCAAAGACCTTCATAACCTGCTGTCTTCCTACCTTTCCATCCTTCTTAAACCTTTACCCCTCTATGTAGTCTATGATCCAGTGACACTGGCCTCCTTGCTCTTTGTACTGGACACTCCCCAATCCAGGCATTTCCACATGCAGTCTTCCGTGCTTGGAAGTCTCTTCCTCTTTGCCTCTTGATTTCCCTAGGTCTTAACTAAAATTCCATTTTCTGTAGGAAGCCTTTCCCAACTCCCCTTAATATGAATACGTTCCTTCTCTTAATTATATCCAGTCTATCCCGTATATAACTTCTTTATACTTTGTTTTGTGCATGCTGTCTCCACCATTATACTGTGAGCTCTTTTAGAACAGACTTTCTTTTGTGTTTCTTTGTATCACCTTCACTTGGCATAGCACCTGCCACATAAAGATGCTTCATAAGTGATGGTTGACTGACTACAATGTTTTAAGTTTTGAGAAGTGTTTTCCTTATAACAACTATAAGAAGAACGAAAAGGGGAAAAAGTAAAACAATTCAGTAAAAAAATTCCCTTATTGAAGATGTCAAATATTATATGCCATATAACACATCTATATCACCCCACCCCACTCCCTGCAAAGAATGTGGGGAGAAAAGATGGTAGATGCTGTCACATATCTATTCTTTGGGGTCAAGCTAAGCTATTTTTTTCATAGAATCAATTTGTTTGTTGTTCTTTCTGTTAACATTCTTGTAAACATTGTGTATATTATTTTTCTAGTTTTGCTTACTTCACTTTGCATCAGTTCATATATCTTTCTATGCTTCTATATTCATTGTATGGATTGTCTTTGTTACACAGTAATAGTTCATTAAATTATATTACCAAACTTATTTTTGTTATTCCCTGATTGAGGAATATCAACTTTATTTTCAAGTTTTTGCTACTAAAAAAATACAGCTATTTTGGTATATACTGTGCCTTCGTTTTATCATTGATGTCCTTGGGGTATACCTAATGGGGAAATCTCTGGGTCAAAGGGTACAGACATTTTAGTCACTTTATTTGAATAATTGCATTGCCAGAATGGCTGGACAAATTCACGTTTCCACTAACAGTATATCGGTATTGCTGTCTTTCCATGACCCTTTTAGCATTGCCTATTCTGATGTTTGTACTCTTGGCCAATCTGGTTAGAATTGTTTTTATTTGATTTTCTCTCATTATGAGTGATTTAGACAAAACTTTTCATACAGTTATTTATCATTTTCATTTTTTCTTTTCAAAACTATTTGATCATATCCCTTGACCACTTATCTATTGAGCTGTCCAAAAGCTTTTAAATTTCATGTAATCAAAATTATCTATCATATATATTATAATTGCCTATATCTCTTATTTGGTTAAGAATTCTTCTCCTACACAGATCTATCAAATGTATACAGATCTGCTTCTTCTCTATTTTTTAATAGTTTGCAGTTTTCTTGGCAATTTTTTATTTATATCCTGTGACCACTTATCTTTTGGGGAATGAGTTTTGTTCTTAAATAGTTTAGTTAGTTGACTATGTAGCTCTACATCACAGATATCTGACACAAAGATTTTTTTCCTTCACATGAGAGATTCTTATCTTATCTTATTTGCATTAATTTTGTTCATGAAAAATCTTTTAAATTTCTTTTAATAAAAATTATTAATTTTGTTTTTGCAGTCAATTCTATCCCCCTTTTTTTGGCTCTAGTTTTTAGCCAGTAACTAATAGTTAAAATTTATATAATGCTTAGGTAGTTCATTAAGTTCTTTGCACATATTTTCTCTTTTGCTTCTCACAAAATTTTAATATACATTTTATAAATGAGCCACTAGAGGCTGAGGGGTTAAATGATTTCTCCCAGGGCAAGAGTGACCTGATAGAGATAGGAAAAATAGCTTTGACTTCTTCCTCAAAGTCCACCACTCCGATCACTAAGCTATGTGACAAAGACCAGTCTCAAACAGTTTTGATGATAACTGCTTTATAATACAGCTTGTGTTCTGTAAATACTACATCCCTTTCATTCTTACCTTTCATTACTTTCCATGATATACTAGAGATTTTGTTCCTCTAATAATTCTATTATTGTTGTTGCTACCTCTGTAAAGTATCTCATAGTTTCATTGTTAGAGAAACAAATCTGTAATATAAACTTATTATATTTGCATGTCCCAACCATGAAGACTGATTACTATTTCAATGATTTAATTTGTCCTTAATGTAGCTATGGAAGGTTTGGCAGGGGGAGGGTTATAATTTTAACCACACAGGTATTGGGTGTGCTTTAGTAGGTTGAATCTATGATAGTTTTTGCATTATGCATTTATTTTGAATGAGACTTCCTTCTCTGTTATTCTCTTCTGGATTTTGTTAGTAAGATATAGAAACGCTTTTGGTATTTATGTGTTTGTTTTATAATCTGCTTCTTTGTTGAAGCTATTTTATCAATTGTTTTCTTTGCTAGTTTTCTTCAATTTTTGAAGAAAACCATAATGTAATCAGCAAATAAGCATATGTTTTCTCTGTCTATCTTTATGACTTTAGTTTATGCTTTTCTGGTTAGTGCTACACTAGCTTTTCTTGAGTCATGACAAAGAATAAACAAAAACATACTTTTGTTTCTCTCCCATTTTTATTGAGAAAATTTGTAGTGTTCCCCCATTGCATATAACACTATTTGGTTTTAGGTTTACTTTTTATTGCGCTAGAAAAAGATTCTTTTGTGACTTTGCTTTTTAGTATTCTTAGTTTAAATAACCATTATACTTTGTCAAAGGCTATTTATGCATTTTGATATGAAAATATGGTTTGGAATGCTTTCATTTTCAGGGTGACTAAATATTAATTGTTTTCCTAATGTTGAACCACTTTTACATTCACTATATAAACCCAACTTCATCATAGTCAATGGTTTATTTTTATAAATTGCTGTAGTCTTTTGGCAACATTTTATTTAAAAATTTTGAATTGATATTCATTAATTATACTACTATATCATTCTTTTTGCTTTGTCTTTCAATGATTTAGGTATTTGGTTTATATCTGAATCATAGAAGTTGTTTGGTAGATTGCTCAATGTTTGAAAATAATTAGATATGAATTATTCTTTATTAATTTGATAGAACTCTCCTATAAACCTTTCTCTTACCCTCTAAGTTTGATTGGTTGGTTTGTTCCCAGAACATGATTGGATAGGTTTACCTGTTCCCCAAATTAAACCTCTTCCCAGTGTATACAAGTTGGAATCTTTCTCATTGTGGAATCATTACAGAAGGAGGCTACTTAAATCTTCGTAGCCTATAAAGACAGTTTGGTGTAAAGGAAACAGCAGTGATTCAACAGCCTAAAAGAGGTAGAATTGGGTTTTAAATCTGTCCCACTTGCTAGCTTTGGGTATATATTTATCTCTAACAGCCCTAGTTTTCTCATCTATAAAATAAGTATAATAATGCATTCATTGAAATTAGTTACAAAGATTAATGGCCCTACAGAAGATCTGAATTCAAATTCCAGCATTGACACTTAACTGCTCTGACAAGTCAGTTCACCTTTTTCAATTCTTGTGCCCTTAACTGTGATTTGGAGGTAGTGATTATTTCACTGTTGTAAGGTTATTGTACACTCTGTGAACCTTAAAGAATATAAAAATTCGTATTGGTGCTCTTGTTTCTTCATATATAAAATTAACTTCTCTACCTATAAAATGGCAACTACTACTCATATTATAACATTGTTTGAGAAAGAAATTATATTAAGCAAATACTTTAATGGATCCGTGAACTCTTTTATATGGACATTCCCTCCAACAATGGAGATCACAAATGATCCATTGCAACCCATTCTCATCACATTTTCTTTTTCGTATCTTCTCAGCTCTTAACAAAGGGCCCATTTAATGTACTAATGTTCTTTCTTCCTTTTTTCTTTTTTCTTTTAATTTAATTTATTTTACATCATTCATTTCCATGAGATATTTTGGTTTGCATCATTCATTACCATGAGATTTTGAGTTACATATTTTCTCCCATCTTTCCCCTACCCACCTCCCCAAAACAGCCATCCCAGTGTAGTCCCCCTCCCCTAATCT
>JAQQSU010011787.1:0-12082 GCA_028627135.1 Pseudochirops cupreus
CATGGTTCTTCAGACCATGATTTTTTTTTTTAATCTCTGTGGGGCTCTGCTTCCAGAAGGGAAAGCTCTGTCCCAAATCGCTGGGGTCCTCCTGGCTGCCATAGCTCTCCGGAAGATGCTGGGAGTCTTCCTATATACTTCCGGCAGACTGGATAATAAGGACTCCAAGACGGAGGCCCAAGACTGGGATCCGGATCCAGGCCGCTCAACGCGAGAGCACTGGCCTGAAAACAATCGCTAAGTCCCCCTGCTGTCTGCAGGCCTCGGGCGGGAAGCTACAAAGCAGAGGCAGGTGCAAAACCTCTGCCTTTCGCTTTTCTGCTCTGGAGGCCTTTTGCTGGACTGCTTATCTCCCCCTTTCGCAATTTGCACTCGCAGCTGCTGCTAATCCGCTCACCTGAGAGGCTCCTCCCGTCCAGCTGCCCCTGGGGCACAGCCGCCACTTCAGGCCAGGCTGGTTTTCGGTTTGCAGTGCTGATATGGTTCCTCATAGTTGAGCTGACTTTAGTGGGAAGTATCTTTGTGTGCGTTTTGGAGTTCTAGGATTGGTTTAGAGTCCTGTTTTATGGGTATTTTGGGGTGGCTATGTGAGAGCTGCGATATGTTGCTGCTGCTACGCTGCCATCTTGGCTCCGCCCCCCCATTTCTCTCTTTGGTTTTGATATTCTATGCCTTCTACTTGATAATTTGGGGACCTGGACTATAGCATTTTAACTATGCAGACACTGAAACAAGTTGGATTGTGTGGGTGGTTAGGTTACTTGAATTGAGTGGAATATCCAGTATAATGGTACAGTGTATCTTATTGGCATAGTGTGGTCATTCACTTACACTAAATGGAACCCTCATAGGGGCAATTCAAAGGAACTTCTATTTAACTGAATGGAATATTTTGGGGACATCTACCAGCTATTTTAACATTTTTGGAGACAAGAGTTATCAGATTAAGTGCAGGTGCATCTGTTTGGCAAAGACAATGAATGTTTCTAAATCTAAAGGATATTCCTGGCATTCCAGATGGCAAACAATGTGGGCAAATCACTTCCTTATATCATTCTTATCAAAACAAGAAAAACTTGAGTCATTGTAGGCTACATAAGATGTGCCAAAAAAACACTATAAAAGGATAATCATGGTTCTAATTGAAGAAGTGACATCATTTTTGTTTTTATGGAGAGAAGAGCAGTTATTGTCGCCATAATTAAGCAAATTGGCAGTTCATCTGTTACAGGCAAAAAAGCTCATGCAGATTTAACCAGAATTAATTAATAGGTGTAATGTCCAGGACCAGGAAGGTACAGCCCCACAGTACTATACCCTAATCATACAATATTTAGAAGATTTTACTCAGTTTTTTATACCAAATTTTAGAAAGCACACTAATTAGATAGAAAGTGTCCAGATCAGACAAAGGAAGTCAAGATAGTGAAAGGATCAGGATCATGCTATATGAAGATTAGTTGATGGAAATAAAAAGATTTGTTATAAAGAAGAGAATCCTTCAGAAGACATTATAGCTTCTTTTGAGTATTTGAAAGTCTTTATGGGAAAATAAAAGACTAGATTTGATCTGCTTGGTTTTCTAGAGCAAAAGTAGAAACAATAGGTAGAACATGCACAGGAGCAAGTAGAGACTTGATGCAAAGAAAAATCTTCCAAATAGTTATAGCTATCCAAATATGGAATGGGCTGTCTGAAGTGGTAGATAGTGGGTTCCTCTTGACTGGAAGGCTTCAAGGAAAAATTGGATAACTTCTTGTTAGGAATATTTTAGAGTGAATCTTTGTTTAGGTATAAGTTGTACCAGATGGTTTCCGAAATCACTTCTTTTTAACTCAGGGTTTGTGATTTTGGAAACTTTCCCTTCCTAGGGAGAAGAGTCTGAAGTAACAAAAAGTATGCCTGTGTAAGAAAGTATGACTGAAGGTAACTGTGGAAGGAGTAACCAGATCAATGAGATCATGACTCTTTTGAAATATATTGGGTATTCTATCCCAATGTCGACTTTTATAATAAAATACTTCTATAATTCTAAGGTTCTTTGTAGTCATTATTAAAAATCTAAATATATTTTGGGTGACTGACAGAAGTTTAATCAGGTCATGAAATTCCCAGCACTGGAAGTATTCTTGCAGGTGCTGGATGACTTTTCAAAGTTTTAGGATGAGATTCCTATGTCAAATAGGTAGTTGGATTAAATCATTTTTTTTAAAAAGAATGTTTTTATTTTATTTTCTTCTCAATTGCATGTAAAAATAATCCTCAACATTCTTTTTTTAAAAATAATTTTTGAGTTCCAAATTCCCTCCCTCCCTAGTTAGTCTCCCCACTCTTTGAGAATGCAAACACTTCGATATAGATTATACATGTGTTGTCATGTGAAACATTTCCATATTAACCATGTTGCAAAGGAGAACACAGACCAAAAAAAGAAGAAAAAAAAGGAAAAACCCAAGAAAAAAGGCTAAAAAAATTTGCTTTAATCTGCATTCAGATCTCTGGAGAGGAATAACATTTTTCATCATAAGTTCTTCAGAATTATCTTAGATCATTGTATTGCTGAGAATAGCTAAGACATTCACAGTCGATATTGCGGTTACTGTGTACAATAATCTTCTTCCCTGGTCACTTCCCTTTGCATTAGTTCATATAAGTCTTCCCAGTTTTTTCAGAAAGCATCTTGCTTGTCATTTCTTACAGCACCATAATAATCTATCACAATCATATGCTACAACTTGTTCAGCCATTCCCTAATTGTTGAACATCCCCTTATTTTCCAGTTCTTTGCCACCACAAAAAGAGCTACTATAAATATTTTTGAACCTATAGGTCCTTCTCTTTTTCCTTTTTTAAAAAAAATCTCATTTGAATATAGATCTAGTACTGGTATTACTGGGTCAGAGAGTAGGCATAGTTTTAAAGTCCTTTGGGTATACAAACTGCTCTCCAAAATGATTGGATCAGTTTATAGCTCAACCAAGAGTGCATTTGTGTTTCAATTTTTCCATATCCTCGCCAACATTTCTTGTTTTCTTTTTCTATCATATTAGCCAGTCTGATAGGTGTGAGCTGGTATCTCAGAGTTGTTTTAATTTGTATTTCCGTAGGAGGGAAGAAGGGAGAGAATTTGGAACTCAGAATTTTTACAACAAATGTTAAAAATTGTTTTACATGCAACTGGGAAATAAGATATACAGGCAATGAGGTATAGATCTATCTTTCCCCACAAGAAAGTAAAAGGGAAAGGGGATAAGAGGGAGGGGGTGGGGTAATAGAAGGGAGGGCAGGGGCGGAGGGGAGGAATAATCAGAATACATGCCATTTTGGGGGAGGGGGAGGGGAAGAGATAGGGAGAAAATTTGTACTTCAAAATCTTGTGAAAGTGAATGTTGAAAACTAAAAATAAATTAATTTAAAAATTTTGTATTTCCCTAATATGTAGAAGTTTCGAGCATTTTTTTATGACTATAGTTTTGATATCTTCTGAAAACTGCCTGTTTATGTCCTCAGACCATTTATCATTGGAGAATGACTCATATTCTTATAAATTTGATTCAGTTCTTTATATATTTGAAAAATCAGGCCTTTCTCAGAGAAACTTTCTATAACTTCCACCCTCCCCCCAGTTTCCTGCTTTCCTTTTAATCTTTTGTTTGTACAAAATCTTTTTAATTTAATGTAATCAAAATTATCCATTTTATATCTCATAATGCTCTCTATCTTTTGTTTGACCATAAGTTCTTCCCTTAATCAGAGATCTGAGAGGTAAATTATTCCATGCTCACCTAATTTGCTTATGGTATCAACTTTTATGTCTAAATCATGTGCCCATTTTGATCTTATCTTGGTATATGCTATGAGATGTTGGTCTCTACCTAGTTTCTGCCGAACTTCTTACCAGTTTTCCCAGCAATTTTTGTCAAATACGGAGTCCTTGTCCCCAAAGCTTGGATCTTTGCATTTACCAAACAGTAGATTACTATGGTCTTTTGGTAATATATATATTGTGTACCTAATCTATTCTGCTGATGCTCCTGGGACCCGTTGTTTGTTGATTTAACTGAGTTCTCCTGTAGATTGTTTGCACTTTAATCAGGCCAAACCTCTACCCTTGGGTCTTTCTTGAGGTCCTCTCAAATTGTCTTAGGACATCTGCTTTTCCCTGACTTTTATTTTTTTTTTAATTTTTAAAAAATATTTTATTTTTTAAATTTTATTTTGCTTTTTGGAGAGGGGAGGGCAGGGCAGTTGGGGTTAAGTGACTTGCCCAAGGTCATATGGCTAGTAAGTGTCTGAGGTCAAATTTGAACTCGGGTCCTCTTGACTCCAGGGCTGGTGCTCTATTCACTGCACCACCTAGCCACCCCTCCCTGACTTTTAATTATTTCTGCTGCTCAAAGTTCACTTTGAGGCAACATTTTATCTTGTTTGCAGAATTTGGAGAGTCTCGTCTTCCTGTCTTAGTCTACCATCTTCCCAGAATCCTCTCTGTCTCAGTCATTCTTTAGGATTTGATTAGTTTATAGGTAATTTTTAATCTGTGTCTCCATGGCCCTTTATTGAATGTAATTTTTATTATATTGTGATCTGAAAAGGACATATTTAATATTTCTGCTTATCTGCATGTGTTTGTGAGGTTTTTATGCCCTCATACATGGTCAGTTTTGTGAAAGTGCCAGATATAGCTGAGAAAAAAGCATATTCCTTTCTATTCCCATTCTGTTTTCTCCAGAAATCTATCTTAACTTTTCTAAAATTCTGTTCATCTCCTTAACTTCTTACTAATTTATTTTTGGTTTCATTTATCTAATTCTGAGGGGGAAAAGTTTAGGTCTTCCACTAGTAATTTTACTGTTTATTTCCCCCTGTAACTCTTTTAACTTTTCCCTTAAAAATTTGGATCTTATACCATTTGGTGAATATATGTTTAGTATTGTTATTATTTCATTGTATATGGTACCTTTTTAGCAAAATGTAGTTTCTCTGCTTATCTCTTTTAATTAGATTGATTTTTGATTTTGTTTTATCTTACATCATAATTGCTGCTTTTTTTTTTAATTGAAATTGAAGCATAATAAATAGATGCTGATCCAGCCCCTTATTTTTACTTGTGTGTGTCTCTGTTTCAACCTTAACCTTTCTTGTGAACACCATTTTGTCAGGTTCTGATTTTTAATCCGTTCTGCTATCAGCTTCCATTTTATGGGTCAGTTCCTGCCAGAATTAATTCACTTTTAAGGTTCCTTGTAATTCTGACTAGATCCCCAGAAACGTAGAGCTGGCATTAAGTTGCCTTCCTGCTTTTCCTAGTTATTTTTCTGAGCACAGAGAGTCCTGAGCACTCACAAATTTTGAGATTATTTTCTAACATTGTCAAAATGTCAAAAGAAGAAAAAAAAAATAGTCCTTTTATATATGAAAGTCCATGTTTACCTGTCTCAGATCACAGAGAAATTGTCTTTGCTGCTTGAAGGTCTGTACTTCCTCCTCATCAGTAGTTTATTTGTATATAATGAATTTGACTAAATTTTAATTGATTCCATAACAAAAATCACATAGGTAGGATTAAATAGAAACTTACTTCTCTGGTATAAAGTTTTATCTTTTGTAGTGCTCATTCTACTGTAGAGATGTGTAACCCATTTGTACATAGATACCTAAATGTAAGGAAATTTGAGGAGGTAGAGTACCAGTAATTGAGAAGATCAGGAAAGGCCTTTGGTAAGAGGTGGTAAATGATTTGAGTCTTAAAAGAAGCTAAGGAATCTACGGTGTGGAAATAATGTGTAGGAATGCATTTTAGGGAGGGGAGATAGCTTGTGCAAAGGCATGGGAAAGGAAGATAGAATACTGAGTTCAAGGAACAAGGAGTAGACCAATTTGACTGAAATGGAGAGTGCCTGAAAAGGAATAATATGAATATTAATAGTTAGACTGGAAAAGCAGATGGGAACCAGATTTTTTGGAGGGCTTTTAAAATACCAGGTTGAGGAGTTTATTATATCATAAGCAATAGGATTTTAAAATTGGAAGGCATTTAAGAGCCTCTATTTTTATGCTTATAAGCTAGTATGGTCATAGATGGTGGTGTGGAGTACACCAGACCCTCCTTCTGACTTAATTACCCTCATCACAGTTGGAATTTTGTCCCAACAGCAATGTTGATTTAAAACACACACATGCACACACTCAGGTAAACACACAGTCCAACCCCATGTAGCATGCGAATGTACCAGAAATGAAATTGCTTATTGAGAAACTGTTACCACAATTTGGAAGTTGATTTTAAAATAAATGAAGAGTGAATATATAGTGTGTTTGTAAGGTGAATGAATGAATTATAATTGAAGAGGAAGGTAGGTTTCCTATCGTAGTGCTACTTTCTAGTGGTGGTTTTTATGTTATTTATTAATGCAGAATACCTTATGTTATCCTCCTCTCCAGCTGATGTAATTTCCCAATGATGCAGTTGAACCCTTTATAACCAGTCCTTCCCATACCATTGCAGCCTAGGAAGGTAGATATAATTCTGACCCTAGCTCAGTGAAAGTCTAGGTTCAAAATGCAACTTTGCCACTTGTTACTAGCTTTGTTGCTTGGACAAGTTACTTTCCTTTTCTGAGACTTATTTGTCTCATCTGCAAAGGATGCTCTAAGTAAATTATAAGAGGAATAAGATAACAAGCCAGTCTTATAAAAGTTTTCCTTGGCTACAAAAGGTAATAGGGAAGAAAGTGTGTTGTCAGTGCGAGGTACTTCTTAACACTATATGAGAAACAATCCAGGTTCTATTTTGAATTTAATGTACGGTGTGTTGTAAGATATTGATCTAAACCTAATTTTTGCCAGATTGTTTTCCAGTTTTCCTGGGAATTCTTTGCAAATAGGGAATCCTTTCATAGATAATTCAGATTTTCAGATTTATCAGATACTGGGTTATGAAGTTCAATCATTTCCAATTCTTCCTTGTCTAATATGTTGTGTCAGTATATTTTTCAGTTTTTTTTGTAATGTTATAGTGAAAAAATCTGCCTGTGTGTCCATTTTTTCCATACTCCCTCTTACATTGACTATTTCCATTTTTGTTGTCTTTGCCAATTTGCTTGGTATGAGGTGGAACCTCAGGTTTGTTTTGATTTGAATTTCTCTTATAATTTACTTAAGAGTATTCTTTTATGTGGATATTAATAGCTTGCAATTCTTTTGGGAATTGTTTGTTTATATCCTTTGGCAAGAGCAGCTAGCTAGCTCAGTGGATAGATTGCTTAGCCTGGAGTTAGGAAGGCTCATCTTCCCGAATTCAAATCTGGCCTCAGGTCCTTACTAGCTGTGTGACTCTGGGTAAGTCACTTGACCCTGTTTGACTCAGTTTCCTCATCTGTAGAATGAGCTGCAGAAGGGCATGGCAAACCACTCTAGTATCTTTGTCAAGAAGACTTCAAATGGGGTTATGAAGTTGGACACAATTGAAACAACTGAACAATAGCAACAAAATCCTTTTGACAACTTATCTATTTGGAAATGACTTCCAATCTTACATATTTTTTTAAAGGGGCTAATATTCAAGATATATAGACAATTATCATAGATACACAAATTTTTTCCTAATTTACCACTTGCTTTATTAGCCTAATTACATTACTTTTGTTAATGCAAAAACTTTTGAATGTCAAGTAATCATAATTTTTTTTTGGAAGAATTCACCGCTTAGCCATATCTGTGTATTGTACTTGATAGATTCTCTTCTAATTTTTCAATGGTTTGATCTTCAATATTCAGATCATATGTGTACATACATTTTGAATTTATTGTATAATATATAGTAAGATAAACTTAATTTCTGCTAGATTGCTTTCCAGTTTTCTTGGCAATTCTTCTTAAATAGTGCTTTCACAGATAATTCATAGTTTTAGATTTATCATATACTAAGTTATTGAATTGAGTCATTGCTGATTCTTCCTTGTCTAATCTGTAACCTTAATATATGTTTTTTTCATTTTTGGGGGGGTAGTGATACTGATTCAAATGGTTTTGATTATCACTGTTTTAACAATGTAGTTTAAGATCTGGAAGTGTTATTAACCTTCCATTACTACTTTTTTCATTATTTCCTTTGATATTCTAATTTCCCCCCCTGCAAATAGAATTATAAATTGGTACAACCATTTTGAAAAATGAATTAGAATTACTCAAATAAAGTGACTAAAATGCACATACCCTTTGTCTCCAAGATTCCATTGCTAGGCTTGTACCCAACGAAGGTTAGTCACAGAAAGAAATGCCCCATATAGCCCAAGTTATTTTTAACAGCACTTTTAATTGTAGCAAATAAGTGAAAACAAAGTAAATGCCCAGCAATCAGGGGATGACCAAACAAAACATAAATATAATGTAATATTACTGTGCTATAAGAAATGATGAACGTGATTAAAAAGAAAAGCATGGAAAAATGTATTAACTGATGCAGAATGAAGTGAGCTGAGCCAAGAGCCAAGAAAACAACATACTCCCTTCCCTGGAAAAGGGAATTAAGAGATACAGTATGAAACGTAAAAACAAAATATATCAATAAAATGTGTGCTTTAAAAAATAATCCAGGCTCTGTTATGAGCTACACATTTTTTCCTTCAGGTACCACATACATATAAAATGATATAATTACTGGTATAAGTTTTGTAAAAGCATTGACTAATATTGGGATTTTACTTAGCACAACTTTTTTTTTTACTCATTCTGCTCCTATTAAATACAAAAAAGGTTTTTAAATTATTGGGAAGCATCCAGATATAGTAGAAGGACATTGGATCTAAATCCAGTAAGTCATAAAACATTTGCTTAAGTTCTATCTGTACCACTTATTATGCTTGAAATGTTGGAAAATCCCATATCTTTTTGGATCCTCAGTTTCCTCATGTAGATAATGCATGCATACCTACTCTACAGGGTTCTTGTGAGGAAAATGTTTTATAAACTAAATGCTATTGTACTAGCAACTATGAGCTACCGTTATTTATTTTGTATTGTCTTTTTAAAGGAAAATTCTTTTGTAGTTGACCAAACATCTTCTATAATACTGCTCTTTTTTTTTAAACTTTAGAAGATCTGTGATGTCAATTATCTGGATATCCCCTGCACTGCTGCAGATTATAATATCACTAAATACCCTAAATCAGCGGTTTTATGTTCAATTTGTAACAATGAAAATACGTCCTGCATATCAGATATTTACATTACGATTCGTAACAGTAGCAAAATTACAGTTATGAGGTAGCAACGAGAATAATTTTATGATTGGGGGTCACCACAACATGAGGAACTGTATTAAAGGGTCGTGGCATTAGGAAGGTTGAGAATCACTCTCCTAAATGGTTTTGTGAGTTGCTTTGACGCCTCTAAAGTATTGCCTGATATCCAGCCTTCTGTTGATGAACCTTTGGAATCTATTCATTCTGTTTCTTAAATAATGATTCCTATTCTTTCATCTAATTCAATTCAGTGTAGTAAACAGTAATTGAACATTTACTCTGTATGAAGTACTGATCTTAGTTGGATTTGCCAGAGTTCGTGCTAGGCTGGTATAATTTTTAGGCCAAAATTGCATCATGATGAAATATCAGAGTAACACTTTAGTTCTGTGGTTATAATTTTTGAGAATTTTTTTTCCTCAATTGGTACAGTTGAATATGTAGTCTTCTGACCTTTTTTGAGTTTAAATGACCAGATGGTGATGAATCTGTGCCTTTTTTTTTTAAGGAAAAAGTTGAGCAAATATTTGGAACATTAAAGTCTAATCTCTCTTTTTGTCTTTACCTAATGTACATATGAACATGAGCTTTTTTTTTTCCTTTCTTTTTTTAAAAACATATATAGGACTGAATTTGCCCTTAAAGAAATCATGTCCTCTGGAGGAGCTGAAGATGATATCCCACAGGGAGAGAGAAAAACAGTCACTGATTTTTGTTATCTACTGGATAAATCTAAGCAGCTGTTCAATGGGTTAAGGTCAGTGTATTCTTAATACTTTATTGTGAATGGCAAATGACCCCAAATATTCTGTAGCATTGAATCTTTCTGGACCTGAATATATCAAAGTTTTCTAAAATTAATGGATAATATATTTTGTAAAGATCTGGGAGAAAACTCAGATGAAATTTTTCTCATTAAAGCTTCCTGTTAAAACATATGTGAATTAAATACATTGAAAACTGGATTGTTTGTAATATTGAACCTAAATTGAGGACTGTGATTATTTTAAATGTTTATAAGACTATCATTGATTATTGCAAATAATTACAAGACTATCATTCTTAATATCCTGGTACTACAGGAGGTTTATGATTAAGAATTCCCTCTTACCACACTTTAGATTTTTATCCATTAATCTAGTGCACTTTGGAGTACAAAACATACCAATACAAATGTATGATCTGTTTTCTGCATGAAGCTACCATGTGGGACCAGCACAGAGATGGAGTATTTTTGCTTTTGAATATTTTTGGTTTTTTTTGTGCAGTTTTTCTTTTATTTCTTTAAATTTGCTATATGCACATCTCATTGAGAGGATAACTTTTTATTTTCTTCATTTTTCTGTCTTTACAACAAGAGCCAACCTGACTTCTTCAGGAATAAGTTACGCCTAACTTAATTTCCTCTTTTGAGAAGATAAGTTGTTGATCAGTTGTTTTTCAGTCATGTCTGACTCTGTGACCCTGTTTGGGGTTTTCTTGGCAAAGATACTAGAGTAGTTTGCCATTTCTTTCTCTAACTCATTTGACAAATGAGGAAACTGACTTGTCCAGGGGCATGCACCTAGAAAGTGTCTGATTCCAATCCTAGTACTCTGTCCACTGAGCCACCTTATTGTAAGATTACATATAACCAAACAAGTAGGTGAAGGGAATGGTATAGATATAATTTACTTGAATTTTAGCAAAGCTTTCACTGAAATCTCACATAATTTTCTTGTGGAGAGGATTAAAAGTTATGAATTAAACAATAATACAATCAGATGGATTCAGAATGGTTGGATGACCAGACTCAAAATGGGTTAGTGTTAGCACAGCAGGAGTCTCCAGTGGCTCTGTACGTGGCCATGTGTAGTATAGCATTTTTATTAATGACTTGAATAAAGGCATAGATGGTATGCTCCTCAGCTTTGTAAAATTACACATTTGGAAGGCATAGTTAACATACTAGATGTCAGAATCAGGATCCAGCATTGAATAAGATGAAACTCAATAAGGATAAATATCCAGTTTTATATCTAGGTACAAAAAACATCAACTCCATTAAGTATGTGGGAGGCATGGAGAAAAAGCTGTTGTTCTGAAAAGGATCTGGAAGTTTTAGTGGACTGCAAGCTCATGTAATGCCATGCACCAGCAGATTCCCAAAGGAATCCTACTGTGAACAGCTTTTGGAGTTCAGATTACAAAATATAGTGAACACTCTGTTTATTCTGTTACAAATCAAGAGAAACATTCAAAACATAATATTCACAACATTATATCTTATCACAGAAAATGGCCACACAGTTTTCACTACAGTGGCCACAATATTCAGAACAAGGAACAAGAGAATCAAACTTCCACTCATGGGGCAACTCAATCATTAACAAGAAACAATAGGATACTCAAACTTCCACTTATGGGGCAACTCAATCATTAGTCATTCAATCAATTCACAATAGAATAATCAAACTTCCACTCATGGGGCAACCATAATTTAATCAGTCGCTAATCTAGATTTACAATTACTAAATATCTTCATCACAAATACAGTCATTAGAAAACCACACAAACCCTCCATCCCTCGGTGTCCAAAAAAATCTCAGTTTCATCCAAGGGGAGGCCTTTTCTTCATCTTGACTCTGGGTAGTCTCTCTGATTCCCCGGATTCCCTTCCAAGGTCCCAGCTCCCTCCTGAATCCACCAAACAGTCACCTGGATTCAGAAGCAGACAGCTCCCAGGTCCCTCTCCAGTCCTCAGGGCAGTCCCTGGCACACACTGAAGTTCACAGGGTCCAGCACATCTCAAACTCTTCACCACTTCTCTTGTCTGGAACTCAAGGATCAGCCAGGCC
>JAQQSU010011788.1:0-12082 GCA_028627135.1 Pseudochirops cupreus
ATTTATTTGTGTGTGTGTATATGTGTGTGTATATATATATATATATATATATATACATATACACACACATACATATACACATACATAGCTATTTAGATCTAATGGAAGTTATCTCTGAGGGGGAGGTAAGGAAAAAAAGAAATTTACAAGATAATTTTCATGTGTAGCAAGTTGTACATAGTAGATTTGCAGTTTCATGTGCAATCACTTTTTTTTTACTATGTTATAGAAATACTTGTTTTATTCCATAAACTAGAAATAAAATTTGAAAAAAGTGGAAAAAAAAGTTCTTTAATAATATTTTCTAAAAATTTTCCAGGAATCAAAGTAAAGTTCTGTGGCCCATAGTTTAGAAATTCCATCCTTTTCTTGTTTTTGAGAACTAAAACATTTACCCTTCTAATGTCTGGTAGGGTCACTCTTTTTGTCCACAGTCTTTTTTGTGTGCCTGATAGTAGTTCTGCAGTCATATCCACCAGTATCTGAGGATGTTGCGAAGTGGTTTAAATTCATCAAAGACAGCAAGATGTTCTTTTGCAATCCACTTAACTTTTCTTAGGTTATCTTGGTCTCCCTGGACCTGTCTTAGATTCTCTTCACTATAAAATGAGGTTAGACTAGATTATCTCTAAACTACCTCCAGCCTTCCTGAGGCCCTGTGGAATGTGTGGGTATTAGGGCTAATAAGGTTATCATGCTGAAAGGAATACTAAACTTTGAGTCCGGAGACTTGGGTTTGAATCACAGCTCTGGCACATTAGCTGGGTACTATGTTTGTCATATCTTTCTGAGCCTCAGTCTTCTTGTAAAATAGAAGCAATAATTCTCATAATGAGTAACATTTAAGGTTTATGAAGTGCTTTGTACGTTTTCTCATTTGATGCTGACAAATAGTGAGGTATGTAATAATATTGCCTACATTTTTACAAATGAGGAGAGTAAGTCAGAGAGAAGTTACATAACTTGGCCAGGGTCACCTAGCTGGTCTGAGTCTGGATTTGAACTCAGGTTTTCCTGACTCCCAGCACAGTACCCTGTTCACTATACCAGTCAGGTGCTGTGACCAGCGTTTTGTTGACTGGAGGGCTTACATAGAAGCAGAAAGCTCTTTTAATCTTGTTTTGCAGACGTAGATACAAGCCAAATTCTGGTGTTCCTGGGGAAACTCTGGGTATGAGCCAAACTGTCTGTATACTCTGTTGGCCCAAACTGGAGCTCTCTTCAATGCCAGGGAAAGCAGTCTGTATACCTTCTCTGGGGGAACATGCCAGTGGTCATGAAGAGCTTTTTGATCCTGGAGGACCCAACAAGGATCAGTTGCTTAATCTGCATTAGTAGAGGGAATTTCCACCATAAGAATCCCACAAAGTCAAAAGAACTTACCCCTCCCTCCTCAAAAAAAATGTCAGATGGGCAGGATGGAGGTCTCAAAGGATTTGGGGCAGAGCAGTGACATAATAATAACATTTATATAGTACCTACCATGTGCCAAGCACTATGTTAAGCACATTATAATTATTATCTTCTCCTTTGATCTTCCCGACAACCCTGTAAGGTAGGTGTAGTTACAATTTTATAAATGGGGAAACTGATGCTAAGAGGTTAAGTGACTTGCCCAGGGTCACACGACTAGTAAGAGTCTGAGGTGGAATTCGAATCTGGATCTTGCTCTCTCCACTGCATCACCTAGCTGACGTGTGAAAAGCAGTGTTTGAGGAAGATTTCTGTGACACTAATGTGTAAGGAGAAGCGTGGGGCTGCTTTGGGACCTGACTAAGCCCTTGCTTGAGAGGTAAAGTTCCCTAAGGCAGATACAGCAAGTCCGCGATACAGAACCTTTCTTCTCTCCCAGCCCAGGAAGCTTAAGAGCTAACATATTTCCCCCCCTTCACCCTACTCCCCCACCCCCCCAAATCATTTATCTCATAGATAGGGCAATACTAGCCTCTCCCCGCCCAGCATATGTGTATGTGGGGGGGGGGGGGGTTGATGGGGAGGGTGAAGGACCAAATTTGGGATGCAGTATTTATTCATCCCAGGCAAGATTAACCCCCTAGTGTGTTTAGTAATTTTACCCTTTGATGTCATCCTCCAGAAACATTGGACCTCCCCTATAACATATGGGACTTGATTTATCCCAAAATAAATACCAAAGTTCCACAGGCAGTGGGAATTTTTGGCCCCCAATAAAGTACATTTAGAACAAATAATACTAAAAGTGCCCCTTGTTGTAACCAGTCCCCACTCACAACTGGTGGCCATTCAATTTTGCTTGTCTTTGGTGACAGCATTTTTGCTGCAGGGATTCCCAGCCCCTTGATGCTCTTTGTATGTTGGTTTCTTTCAGCTGTCCAGATCCACATTTTGAAGGCTGATAAGGCTGGGGACTGGTGGAAATTCACAGTCAACATCATCTCCGTATACAAACAGGGCACCAGCCGGATCCGGAGGGGAGACCAGAGCTTGTGGATCCGCTCCAGGGACGTGGCTTGTAAATGCCCTAAAATTAAAGCCTTGAAGAAATACCTGCTGCTTGGCAATGATGAGGACTCTCCTGATCAGAATGGCATCGTGGCTGATAAAACCAGCCTGGTGATCCAGTGGAGGGACACGTGGGCACGGCGGCTCAGGAAGTTCCAGCAGCGGGAGAAGAAGGGGAAGTGTAAGAAGGCCTAGTGAGGAGCAGCCTGAGCTCCAGCGCCAAGAGGGTGTGAAAGAGAATGCATGCAAGAGAATGATTGAGCAATGGAGTGTGCGGCTGCTTTGTGTAGACCCTGGAGCAGGCAGAATTGGAATGGGGATGGTGGTGGATTTCACTTTGTCATGGGGCTGGGGCTGGGGCTGGGGAGAAGGTAAGGGGGTGGGAAAGACAGGACTGGGTGTGCCCTCCTACTACTGGGACAGACGCCACTGAACGCAAAATAAGCGGCCATGGGAAGTTGGGGCCTAGCCAAAGACCTCAAATGGCAGCGTCCCCTCCTAGTTAGCATCCCTGTAGGTGAGGGAGAAGAAAGCCACATATATCCAGAATTGTGGAAACCTGCAGACGCTGCTGGTTCCAAAGCCTACACACACAGGAACAGGATGTATAGCCTGCAGTCAAGCCCAGGGCTTCTGCTGCTGCTGCTGCTACAGCTTGTCCACACCCCCTCCCTCAGTCCCAGAGGGCTTGATATTGGATGAGAATTCAGTCAGAGGACAGACCATGCTGGAGAGGTCTGGGCAGGTGACCTTTCCCGAATGGGGCCTCGACTTTCACTTGGTAAAATGAAGATGCTATTTACCTACCTCATGGGGCTATTTAGAGATCAAAAGTGCTTCCTTTCCAAGTACTAAGTATTATTATCAGTGAGAAGTCACTGAGTGTGTGTTGTTCATTTTGCAGACCTGGCCTAGGTAAGTAGCAGGTAAAGGGTTCTGCCTGAATCTTTACAAGATTTGGGAAGAACACTTTCATGTTACTTGAATTAAAATGCATTATTAAAATCGTGGTGTTGGTAAGGAAGCAAACTGTGGTATGAACCAGATTAGGATAGCTGTGAATTCTCAGACTAATGACCTAGGTGATTTAACTAAGCATGGGCTGGGCTCCTTAAGAGCAACAATGCAAACCAGAGTCCTCCCTTTACTTACTCCATTTCCCTGGACATTGTTTCCAGATCTCTCAGCCTCTCTGAGGCAGATTTGCATTTGGCCTTGTCCTCTCCCTTTTATCCTTAGCACCATGGGCTGCTCTAGAAGACAGCCCTTCCAAGACTGAGGGAGCAAGGTGGCCTTTATCTCTGTCCCTGATGACCCACTTTGTCCCACTTGTTCCCAATGGGAATGGGAGGTTAAATCAATTGACATGAATTTATTAAGCAACTGTATAGCTAGGTAAAGTTGTGTGGGGCTTGGAGCAAGCAGGTGTCCCTATCACAGTAGCTCAGCTCACAGTGCTGGTGTTCAGAAAGGGTCTGGGCCATCCAAGGTGCCCAGTCCCTAGGAGTCTTAGATAATCACTTCAGAGAGACCCTGAGTTGGGTGGGTGGCCTATGCTGGTTCCATCTCAGAGAGAGGAGGCCTGGACCAGGAGGAGTCAAAGTCAAAACCTCCCAGATCGTTTCCTCTTTGGAAACTTGGAACCAGCCCCTTTTATAACATTTTCCAGGAGGGGAGGGGAGGGAGAAGGGAACATTGCTGCCTAGTTTTATAGCAGTGACATTATTTATGTAATGACATCAGTTCCCATAATGCAGTGCAACTGGAAACTGCCTGGAGAGTAAGTGGAATGAAGCATGGGGAGTTAGTGGGCCCCTGGCCCTGGGGAAGATGATTTGTTCTAAGCCAGAATGGCTAGGAAGGCCTACAGAGTGGACTGTGGAGGTGAAGGCTAGGCTTTACATGTCATTCACTTCCCTCATCCTTCCCTGGCCAGCGAAGCTGCTGGGAACGCTTAACTGAAATAATGTCTACGTCCTCTAACTCTCCCCTCAGGTTATATTTCCTTTTGGCAGGTGCCAAAGCCTCATGGGGGCTACTGCCCTAGACAAGAATCAAGAGATCAGGCCGAGGAAACCTGCTGGTGCATCTCCTATCTAATGTATATCAAAGCCCCTGAGATCATAGCCCTACAGCTGACCATGGACCCCTTCCAACCTAGTCTAGCCCTTGTGGGGCAGAGCACAGGGGCACCCCACCTGCAACTGGATGCCACCTTCTCCTTGATCATTCATCTGCCTTTTGGGTGGTCCCATTTTTCTCTGAGAAACCTGTTTAATAAGGAGGACTGTCATTGAATTACACTGTCCAGGCAAAACCTGAATTCTTTCTATTTTGTCCTTTATACAGGGTCTTTCCCTTCTATTCTCTCAGATACCCCCAAATTTGACCATGAATTCCCTCCCTCCAAAATGTGTGCTCAACCACTCCTGGATTAGAAATACTCCATAGGGACCTGATACAGGGCTGTCTGTTATTCACTTTCTTGTATTTCAGGGCCAGTTCTCTTAAGGTCATTTCCCAATTCATAGAATCTCAGAGTTGTAAGGGATCTCAGTCCTCTTTATAGCATATCTGACTTTATAGCATATCATACGGCATTTACAATAAAGGGGAACTCACTTGATGTATCCCATTTCCAGATATTGCTAATTGTCAGAAAGTTTTTCCTTCTATCAAACTCTATTTGTTTCTTTTCAACTTCCTCCCATTATTCCTAGTTCTGCTCTCTGGGGTCATGCAGAACAATTGTCTCATCCCTCTTCCACATGACAGACTTGCAAACATTTGAAGACAGACAGCCATTATATTCCTTCCAAAACTTTTCTCTACGCTAAACATCCCCAGTTCTGTCATGTGACACGATCTCAAGTTTCTTCACCATCCCAGTTGCTCATTCGTTGGAGAGTAGTCTAATTAAAGCGTGTTATAATAGAATCCAGTAGTCCAGATGTGGCCTGACTAGGTAGACTATAAGTTCTGGATACTGTGCCTCTCTGTGCATCTGGAAATTTGGCTGCCTTTTCACATTGTGTGGACTCTTGTTGATTTTATAATTCGTTAAAACTCCTTAAGTCATTTTTTTTTCAGATGAACTACTATTGGTTATGCTCTTATACTTATGAAATTGAGTTTTTGAGCCCAAATGTAGGATGTTGCATTTTCCCCTTTTTCATCTCATTAAATTTAGCCCAGTGTTCTGTCCCATTGAGATATTTTTTTAGAGCCTTACTTGTCCACTATTTGAGTTGCTTGGCAGTGCCTTGCCCAGGAATAATACCAAGGAAGATTCTGGGATTTGGGGTGATTGACTTGCCCTTTCTTTCTCTTTCTCACAGGAGGGGACTGTGTCCCCATGAGCAGCCAGCCCCCAAATCTGACTCTTCTACAGCTAGCTCCCCTGGTAGTAGTATGAGTGACATTCAGTTTAACAGGTCCCTATTCTTAGAGTCTTCCAGGAGGGTCTGAATTGGGAAGGATAATGGGATAGATATTTCTTAATAATCATTACCACAGGGCTTAAGGATCAAGTGTATCCAGTTCTGTGAGAAGCTTCCTGGGGTCTGGAGCTCCAGCCATAGTCATCCAGGAAGGGACAATTCTTTCTGCTCTCCCTGCCCAGACTGACTGAGGCAGATCCTTGCCTCTGATTAAATGAGCCCTGGAACATGTTTGTTCCCAGAAGAGTTCACATCAGCCGAGATTTGGCAGAAGAAGAAGGCATGCAGGAGGTATTCTTGGCTCATCAGGGCTCAGGAAAAAATGAAGGAGCCTGCTAGTGAAGAATTGAACAAATGGGGTGGGGGAATGAAATTCCTTTATCTGAGAATGCCTTTGAATCAGTGAATTCTAAGACATACACCAAAAACTTGTTCTTATCCTCATTGGGCAACCTCTAAGATCCTTAAAAACATTTTAGTTTTCCTCTTCACCACGAGAAACTTACCTGTCTATTCTCTCCTGTCCCCTCCAGTTCTTGCCCAGTGGGTCTGAACAGTCTTTAAGGTCCTCTGTCTGGATGACGGTAGAAGCTGTGAGTTTGCTGAACTGCCCCCATTGAAGACTATGATAGCAAGTGACCTGAGGCTATAGGCAGGCCAGGGCTCCAAGCAGGCTGGATGATTCCAGCTGTGTTGTGGAGAACATTCTGGCAGGGGCTGGGAGTTGGAACTAGATGACCTCTCATCAGACTTCTTATGATTAGAGGAGTCAAGTTCACCCCTTGGGGCTTGCAGGCAGACTGCAGGCCTTATCATACATCTTGGCATGATGAGTCAGCCCTTTGAGCCTGTCCCAGAGACTAACCCATTCCCCCAGAAGACTCTGGAACTCAGTAGCTATTGTTGCTTAAGCTCTGGGACACGGGATGCTGAGCTGTAAATAAGTTTCTCCTAAAGTTTATTGCAGGAAGAAAAAAACCAATCTTGTCAGTTCCCTTCAAGGAGCCAGCCCAGATCCTCCCAAACTCCTGCTCCTCTGGTTCCTTTGTTTTCTCAAACTTATACGGGGCTTTGTGAGGCTAGACCCCACTGTCTATCTAAGCCGCCCCTTCTTTGGGTCAGCCTCCTGAATACCCAGGAAGGAATAAAACTTTCAGGCCCCTTATGCTTAGCTATTTCTGCCCAGAACCAGTAACCAGCATGCTGTTATGGCTTTCACCAAGTAGCTGTGGTTAAAGTCACTTAACTTCTGTGGGCCTCAGTTTCCTCATCTGTAAAATGAGGGAGCTGGATCCTTCCAATTCTTACATTGTATAACTACTCAAATTCTGACCAGTCCTGCTGAGCATCCTCATGACCTTTACCTGGTGTCTCCTGGGCCTGGCTATCCTGTTCTCTTCCTGATAATAATTTGCCTTCCCTTTTTTCAGCTTAATACCCAGGGAGTATGGTCTGAGTATTCAGAGGCCCAGAACTTGCAGGTTATTTTCCCTGTGGTTAGTTTGGTTCAGTCCTGTTGCAACCCATTTATGCATTAGTAGACATGCTGGGAGATTTGACAGGCTCAGCTAAGTTTTGCTGGCCACTGCTACAATCCTTTAATTTGATTTTTCAGAGTGAATGTGTTCTCTTAACCCCACCTTTCCTGAATGTAAATGAATCAAACCATAGGATCCCTCTGGTTCCAGCCACCAGAACAGAGGAAAAAACAGGCAGTGACAATGATGATCCCACCTGCCCTTGGGACAGCCCGTCAGTAGGCTTCTGGAAAAGAGAAGGAAATAAAAATTGAGGAGCTCCTGTTTGTATAGTTAGGATGACATGTAAAGATGAACTAGATTTTGGAGAGTTTATTAACCAGAAATATTATGGTAGGTATTTAAAGAAAAACTCATGAGACTAGTCTTAAAAGAAAAATCCCCAGTTATACCTTTTCTTACTTAGTGGGAGCTCAGTGGGTGGTCTGGCCCCTTTGGCCAATTTATGAGCACCTACGTTAGTTACAAGTAGCAACACTAGGAATTAGGAGGGGGTTGCTTTGGAAAGGGGGTGTCTGGCAAGGTGGACACCAGGGACTTTTCTCAGCCTTGCCCCAGTCTGGGTTAAAGAAAAAGCCCTTCTAAAATGACCATCCACTTAACTACTGGATGTTTGGTGGAAGATGAAGACATTACCTGGGGAAAAGGCAGAGCATCATTTTCCCTACTGAGCAGGGGCCATTGAGGGGTGCTTCCATTTCCCTGGTACTAGGCTGAGAAAGCCTTCAAAACTGGTTGGAATGGGATGGAAGGTGGGGCTCATCAAAGTCAGAATAAAGAGGAGACTGAGAGCCAGCCTATAACACCCTATATTGTCATTGGGTTCAATTTCAACCTGTGTAAAATAGGGTCAAGACTTTTCCTCAGATGTGGCACATCAGTTAGAATGGCTAATGATAGCCCAGAAGAGACTTTGACTTTATGGTTGAAACAAATATTAGAAAATCATGTCTCCAGAACACTGCAGAACATAGTGAGGCATTCAAGTTGTGTAAGTAAAATGAAGGTCCTTAGTTCCTCAATGAGGAGGCCAGAAACATAGGATTACATTCAGAGGACTAAGGTACATATTCTTTCAAGCAACAGATGTGCACAAACCACAGGAGAATTTCAATGTTAGTGAGTTTCCTCTGTTCCTCCCTACCCCCCAAAAACCCAGCTCATTTTGTGATTGAAGTTCTCCCCTGCCCATGATCCTGGATGTGCTACTTACCCTATCTTCCTTCCACGTGGATCCCTTTCTGTGTTTGATTTCTGTTTGAAATTGTAAATGTATAGCTGTGACCATGGCATACTGTTTGGGTCAATGTTCCTTTCCAATGCATACTAATATATTATGGTTATTATATATGAATATATTTAATGACGTGGGAAAAGTTGTGGATTTTCTTATTTTTTTTTTAAGTTTTTTTTTTGTTGTTGTTGTTAGAACTGCAATGGAACCAGATGGAGCTTGTAATGTGGGCCCCCACTTGGTAGAACTAAATTCAGAGAGCAGTTGAATAAACTCTTGTACACTGTCCTGTCCTTGGATCTTTATTGGTAGCCTGGCTCAAGCTCATTTGTCTGGGTGTGGGCATAGGGAAGGGAGAGATATGGGAAAGGGAGATGTTACAAGCTACTGGGCACTTATGGGACACTGGCTTCTTCAAAGTGGTGTACACACACACACACACACAATTTTTTTCACAAGATCCACAGAGCAGGGTGTCCTTTTTCCACACATTGGATTAGGACAACAACTTTGCTCATCCCCCCTCTAATCTGAGGCAGTCTGGTTTCAGCCTGAGATGTGGCCATACTGTTGCAGGCTGGAGAAGACTGGGTAGGTAGGACTGGTGGAACAGTTCACATTTCAGTTCTCTTTTCAAGCCGTGTTTCTGAATACAACCTAATCCCTTTTAAAAAAACATGACAACCTCAACCTGGCTCTTGGAGCTCCCTCTGTAGTAATAAGGGGGCTGAAAGGAAAGGTGGTATTTGGAGGGTACAGGACAGAAAATGGGAGAAGGAACCTTTAACTTCCCTATGTGACTTTGGAAATTTGTTTACCTTTGAACTAATAAACTAGTCTTTTTCAAAGTCAATTCAAAATTCACAAGAAGCTACTAAAAACCTTTAAAAAATCCTTTAAAAGATATACTTTTTAAGAGGCTTGCTCAGAGGAACAAGTACTGGTAAGGAAACGCACCAGGAGCTGAGCTCACTGTATTTCTGCATGAGGCTATATTTAAATCCCCACATGGTTGTGATTTATTGATTAAATAAACAATTCAGTCATTAAGAACACATTGTGCTGCCATGCAAAGCAGGACTAATCCTTATTAGGAAGCTATAATTTCTGGATCCAGCTGTTCGAACACAAGTCTCAGCAGATGGGCATGACCCTGCAGCCTCCTGCAATTCCAATTCAATTCCCTTCCAAAGACCTAGAGAGCTGTATGTCCATAGCATAGGTCAGCCTCCCTTCTTTGCTGGCAAAAGGTGAGACAAGTCAGGGAACTCATTCATCATTTTCAGCCATTGTAAGAATATGAAGAGCGTCAGGCCATATTACTTGGGAGAAATGTGCAGTTGGGTTCAAAGTATCCTAGAGGTGTCAAACATGAGGCCCATATGCAGCAACTCCCAGGTGTGCCTGGAGCAGGTTAAAATGTATTGTTAAAATATTTAACTAAATAAAAATAAAACATAGATACAATTAAATTTTAAAACGAAGCCAAGATGTGCCTTTCAGGGGTCATTATGCACAGTTTAGTGGGCCCCATTTCAGCTTGGGTTTGATATCACCGTCCTAAACCTCTTTCTGTTAAAGTCATTACAAACTGCAGATCTCCTTCCATCGAGCAACCCGGCCATCTGAAAGCCAAACCTGCAAGTCTGTTCAACAAGCTCAAGGTAAAGTCAGTTCCCCAAAGTTTCAAGTTTCCAAGGTCATGTTTCTAATTTTGGCTATCTGTAGTTTTGGAATCTTAAGAGGTTTGTAATTGGTTGATATTTATCAAAACTTGATAGTTTGATTCTAACTTCTAAATTATTTGAGATCCTGACTTAAGGAGTGCATTGCTTACATTCATCTTTTTCTTTTCTGTGAAAGCAGATTTCTCCTTGGAAAGCACAACAGTCAGCCCTGCTGCCAGCTTCCTTAGGAAAATATACAAGTACTGAATGAAAAAAATAATAACTACCTGAATGCTAGAAGGGTCCACCTGAGATCAGCTGTGGTCCTTAGGAGCTAATAGTGGGTAGGGGAAACAGCACTCATCTGAATCTGGCTTGGAAACCTAGGCCCTCTAAGGCCTACATTCCACTATTGTTGATGGGACTACCTCAGGGAAAACTAATCATAAGAGCAAGGAGAAATGCCTTCTTAGAATGATAAAGTATTTATCTTGCACTTGCCTCCATCATTCTCCCTGTAACAGAGGCTTAGAGGCATCTTTGACATTTACTCACAAAGCTGCCAAGTCTTGTCAACTTAGTAGACCTTAGAAATCTGTTGATCTTTGACCCTTCCTCTACTGCAATCACCCTGGCCAAAGACCTGCTTTCTGAGACAATGTCCACAACATTTTAATCTTCCTATTCTGACCATGGCATTTCTTTACTAAAAACACAACAAAAAACTTCAGAGGGGCTCCCCCTTGCCTACTGACTAAAGTACAGTTGCCTGTTCTTGACATACAAGGTTCTCCATAATTAAGCTCTAACCTACTCCTTTTCATGTAACTTCTAGCAAAACTGGACTATTCTGTTTCAGTCATTTCTTTTCCTATCTATACCCTTGCTCAGACTTTCCC
Organism: Pseudochirops cupreus; assembly: GCA_028627135.1. NCBI lineage: Eukaryota > Metazoa > Chordata > Mammalia > Diprotodontia > Pseudocheiridae > Pseudochirops > Pseudochirops cupreus. The sequence goes on from JAQQSU010011788.1 coordinate 11,260, forward strand.
CAGGCCTAGAAAGGACTTGCTCCCTCCCAATCACACACTTCCATCTGTCCATGTCATAAGAGGAACAGTTTTTCAAAATTGGGGTTGCAAAGCCAAAGGAAGACTCAGGAAGAACATGGCAGCTGTCTTCAAGCATATGAAAGGTTTTCATGTAGAAAGGGGATGAGACTTATTCTATCTGTATCTAGAAGGCAAAGTTTGGACCAAAGGTTTTAGAGCGAAGTTTAGTCTTGGTGTAAGGAACAATCTACAAGCTCTAACAATTCCTCTCACTGGAGGTTTTCAAACTGAGGCTGGACCTGTTGACTATGTTATAGTTGGGGAATTCTTTCAAGGTATGGGTTAGACTAGGAAACCACTAAGGTCCCTTCCTTACTACAATGTGATTGTATAAATCTTGTAAAGCCACACACAAGCAGCTTTCCAGAAGCATGCTACTGTGACCAGCTTTCAAGGTTCTGATTACATAGTATAGTGAACACTCTATTCAATAACAAATCAGGGCAAAACATTCACAGAAAATCAAGGTACAGCATTCAGGATATTACAACTTATCACAGAAAATAAAAATACAGCATTCACATCAACTTATCACTAAAATGGCCACATAGTTCACCAAAGTGGTCACATAGTTTTAAACAAAGTACATTCATTTAGTCAATCACAAAATCTTTAATTCAATCACAAGTACAAAAGTCAAAGTTCTCCATCCCTAGGTCACAGTAAATCATAATCTTCTCAGTAAGTACACAGTATCCAAGTAAAGTCTTCTTTCAGCTTGACTCGAGGCTAGCTCTCAGCTTCCATGGTTCCTCTTCCATGG
>JAQQSU010011789.1:0-12082 GCA_028627135.1 Pseudochirops cupreus
AATGCTTGGAGTACAACAAGCCAACAAGACGGTGCCAGCCATCAAAGATATTACATCCTAAGGGGAGAGGAGACAACATAAAGGGGGGGGGGTGGGCCATGACGAGGGGGTGGAGCACAGGGGCATAGAGTTGGGACGTGGAATGGAGCACTGGAGAGAGCTCATCTGTCAGAGTCTGGGGTCCCAGGACCAGGGTCCAAGATCTGGAATGAGGAGGAGGAAGGTGGATGACAGCATTAGAGATAGCATTGTTTGGAAATGTCTGGGAAAATGTTGGAACAGCCCTTGGCTGGATCAGAATGGAATTGGAGTCTGCCATGCCCATTGGCTCCAGCTCATAGAGTGCTCGAATAATGTTGAATTATTCTTGAATAATCCATCTTCAGAAACATGAGAGTCTGTCATATGGTAGCGAAATTAAATGTGTTCTCCTTGGCCTCAGAGGCACAGCAAGGAATAATGGGGAGATGCTACAAAGAGATTTTGGATCAACATGTGAGAGGTAGCAAAGGGTTGAGTTTCCACAAGGCTGCAAACAAGGTTGCTGATAAGGGTCAGGTTAGCAGACCAGACAGTAGCCTGGGGGAGAAGTCTTTTCCCAGTTCTCATAGAACTCCTGGACAACATAAAAGTTGAAAAATAAAAAGAAGCTGGCAACAGCAGGAGGGTTTGACCAGTTAGGGAGTGGAGATCAGCCTGGGACTCTCAGGCCCAGATAAGGACACAGTCAGCTCAAAGAGCTGAGGGGGTCAGTATTCCAGGGCCATTACTGTGATTGTTAAATGTACCTCATGTATGGTGTATGTTATCTAACATGCCTAGCCTAGAATTAGAGCATTAGCAATAAAGTGCAGTATTGCATGGTAATGGAAAAGGTGTGCCCTGGAGAGGAGGAACCCATCAGTCCTCTGAAGGGAGTGTCTGCACCAAACTGAGGTATAAAGCCTGCTCAGCTTTTGTATTCCCTACTGCTCCTTCCAAAAGAAGGGTGGAGTCCACTTCTGCCAGAAGATGTTCAATTACTCTGGATTTCTCCTTGATATCAGATTTTTGGTATCAGTTGTCTTTTTGTGTTTTCAAGTTGGCATTTCCAACATAGTGAAAAGCCACCTGGCTCTTAGAGCTATCTGAAACTCTCGATAGAATATGTCCAAAGGGAATGCCACCACTTGGCATCCAGAATTTGAAACTGGATGAATATCCCTTTGGGATGGCAGAGTGAGTATTCCAGTTTGCTGCCATTAGACCAGACAGGCTCTGGGCTCCTTTCCTCCAAAGCCAGCCCCCTCCCCACTCCTCCAGGTGTGTCTCAGTCACTGGTGAGCCCTTTGGAGCTCTTAGTGCATTTAAAGTCCTAGGACTTTCTCTCCTTGACTCGCCAGAAAGACAAGTCATTTCTTGGATTTTATTTTTTTCATATGATTTTACATTTGCTTGTATAAAGCCTATAAATTCCCAGACCTAGGCTGAGGATTCCAGACAACTGAGATCTTCTTCCTAAAACGTTGTTGGTTGGTTCACTGATCTCTCCCTCTGTGTGGATAGGAATTTGCTACTATCTATAAGGCAGGAATCACTTAAGGTATACAGATGTGTGCTAGTGAGTGTAAATGCAGGCATGAAGGTGTGGGGATGCTGATTATGAACTGATGAAGAAGGAGGTGAGAGCCATGGATGTATCTGTTTGCACGGTGCATTTCATCACTGGAGCTCATTACTTCTGAGTATTCTGACCTAGGGAGAAGTTCTAGAAGAGAAGCAGATCCTGGTTATGAGGACCTTATAGTCCTCATTGACTGAGGAGGGGCTGGGCTCTGGATCTTCCCTCTGCCCATGAGCTTGTGGGAAGGTCTGAGGCTAAGGAAGTAGGAGCTGCAGGCTGTGTCCTTGAAGGGTTCCCAGGTGCTACAGACTGGGAATACCTGGAGGGGGGGACCACAGAGGAGCTAGCTGGTCCTCAATGGGCAGGAGAAGGGGATATGAGAGGAGGGGAAGCCAAGCTCAGGCCCTTAACCAAGAATCAGTTAGAGAACCCAGATGTTTCCTGAGCTGGGCTTGTGAGGCTGTCACTGGAGACACAGATTACATTACTAGGAAACAGGCAAAGAGCCAGAAACTCTTCCTTCTCTTCCTCTTCTCTTCACATCTGGATGACTTTCCCCTCACTTGGCCCTAGTTCCCTCATCCCACAGCTCTCCATCTCACCTTGTATTAGGGGATTCTTGAAAGACGTAACCTCATCCAATCCTGAATGACCAAGATGTCCTTGAAGGACTTGGGCTCTGCGCAAAGTTTATGGATGGCTTCCCGGGTCTCTTGGCATAGCTTCTCTCCCAAGATGGCCTCCACCCGCCCACACCAAGCTGCCAGGTTGGGTCGGCCCTCAAAGACGTCAAAACCAGCATAGAAGGTCTAAAAGAAAACACTTCAAACTCAGCATTTCCCAAATTGAAATTGTCTCCCCAATGACCTTTCCCTCTCCATCCAAACTTTCCAAGTCCTATTCTACCTTCCTTCCAATTACCCTGATTTGCAAACTTGGTGTTATCCTTAACATCTCCTCCATAATCACTCCTATCCAATCAATTGTCAAGTGTCCTTAATTTCAACTTCCCAAGAAATGCTTCATTCATTTCCTTCTCTCTATTTTATATGGCCACCACCCACTAGCAGCGGTTCTCAACCTGTGGGTTATGCTCAATTTAAATACATCCCGCATATCAGATATTTACATTATTATTCATAACAGTAGCAAAAGTACAGTTATGAAGTAGCAACAAAAATAATTTTATGGTTGGGGGTCACTACAACATGAGGAACTGTATTAAAAGGTCACAGCATTAGGAAGATTGAGAACTGCTGCCCAAGAGACTCATCCCCTCTTGCTTGGAAAATAGTTGCCTAATTGATCTTTTTATAATCCATCTGTCTCACGGCTCCCCAAACCATCTTCCTAAAATACAGGTTAACCCTCTACCCATAGCACTATCTTGTTCAACATTCTTCAAAGTTTCCCCTTTGCTTTGTTCCAAGAAAGCAATGTAAATAGACTGGGCTTGAACACCTGCCATCCGGGCTGATTTCACACTACTCCCTTTCATGGAGTCCGTGTCCCAGCCAAACTGGCCACTGAGATTGTCTCTGAACTTGGCATCCCATCTCCCACCTCCACACCTAAACACACAAACCCTCCAATGCCTGAAATCCTATTCCTCTTTACCAATCTCCCCCCTCCCAACTCTGGAATTCTCAGTTCCTGCTCCAAGTCTGAATTCAGGCACCTCCTTCTCCATCAAGTCCTTCCTGAGTGCCCCAGTGGTTGGCACTGTGCCCTTTCTCAAGTGACCTTGCCCTGATTTCATTATCTGTATCCACACTGTATCTTCCAGTAAAACACCACATCCTTGAGGGCAGACATAGACTTTCTCTCCCCCCATTTGTGGTCTTCTCCTAGGGCACTTTAAGCTACATATTTATTCTCCTTCAAACACTCAGACTTCCCAAGCTCACCATAAACTTGGAAATTCCTTTATCTGATCATACTCGTGCTTTGCCTCTGCCTCACACTCCCTAGTGTGCTTCTTGGTCTTCACCATGATGTCCAATGCCTCTCTTCTTTCCCAGGCCATTTCTGCTGTGCTGGCTACACTGTGTTCACTTCATCAACTCAGCCCTTGGGGAACCATTTTAACTCAACACGATCATCTACACTCCAGTCCCTTGCCCTGTTGTCCTCTTAAAGCTCAAGCTTCTCTAGGACCCAACCCTAGATTGCTTCCACCATCCACTGCCTCTGCACCTCTGCTCATGTTATTGAATGGAGCTGCAGGAAACCACAAAACCAAGCTGACTTTGATACGCTACAGCAACCTTTATCACTTAGTCTTTCTCACCTCTCCTCCTCTTCTTTCTCCCTTTTAGGTTTCTGGGACACCATCTCTCTTGGTTCTTCTCCTCCCTCTTTAGTGGATTTCATCTGGATCATGCACACTGACCAAGAGGGTGCTCCATGTGTCCTTATTGGGACTTTTCCTCTTTTCTCTCAAGGCTATTTCACCTGGTGATCTCATCACTTCCCATGCTCTAGTTATCATCTCTATGCCAGTTATTCTCGGATCTATTTATTGAGCCTTAAATTCGTTCCTGACATCCAGTCACCAGCTGCCTCTTGTACATTTTCAAGCATTTCAAACTCAGGTTTTCCAAAACAGAATTCATTATCTCTTCCCTTGCCTCACATCCTTTCCCTTTTCTCATTTCCTTATTCTATCTCACATCATCCTTCCAGTTATGCAGTCTCACAACCTTGGTGTCATTCTCTACTCCTTATTCCTGTCATTAACTGCTGTCTGTCTTGGTCTCTTCCACTGTAGAATAAGGATAATAAAATCCCAGGGTCCTTGGGCAAATCCAATGAGATACTTATAAAGTTCTTTGCCACCCTTTAAGCACTATGTAGATGATGGGTATTAGCTATTACTCTAGGTGCATAAAGTAGATTCTCCATCCACAGGAGAGGGAACCTTAGGAATCTGGGAGCCAGAATCCCAGGCGGGGGTTTCAACTAGCGCAGCATCAATGCTCCAAGGATCTGGAAACAATCCTCAGGGAGGCCCTGATGGTCTGCAGATCTGGGCCAGTCTTGCTGTATTGGACCATGAACTTGGTCAAACCAATAGTATATAGAAGCTAAGCCAAGTGAGCTACACTCCCAGAGACTGAGATGATACAGGGGAGAGTATGTCCCAAAGGCACTGGGTGGAAATGTTTGTATGTTCTTACCCTGTGTTTGAATAAAAAATCTCTTGATTTTCGGGGGGGAAATGGAATGAATGCTGGACACATGCCTGTAATAATGTGGGGCCACATAGCCAGTGAGAGCTTGAGCTGACTGCAAAGACTTACCACCACCTACAGGGACCCTAGGGCACTAAGGGGAAGAAGAGCTTGGGTGGGCATAGGGAGCCAGAGGATACCTCATGACACTCCCTTCTCTTCCTATCCTTCACTCCCCTGGGGAAACTCCAAGACCAGCATCTCAGCTTCTATACAACATGCATTTGCCAACTCTGTGCCTTTCCTCCAGCTGCCTCTCCTTCCTGGAATGCTGTCCCTCCTCACCTGCAAGACTCAGCTCAGATCTTCCCCTGAGAAGAAGCCTGCCCTGGTGGTCTCTGCCCCTCAGCCCCACTAGTGTCCCCTGCCTGGCACTGCCTCCCATCTACTCTGCAGAGGCCACATACAGAATGTGTTACCTGGATGCTGGCTCTCCCATCCTAGCGAGCAACACTGAGGTTTTATCTTTTGTTTTTGTATTCCTCACAATTGGCAAGGGGCCTGGCATGCAAGAGCTGCTCAGTAAGTACTTGATGATGATGATGATGGTGATGACCAGCTGTCTAATGGAGATATTAATTCTGCCCCTTCCCCACCTCCCTAGCTCCCAGTGTGACATGATCCCATGAAAATGCCTTTGCAAAAAATAATGCCCAAAATAGCTTAGGGACTGTGCTCAGGTGCCCCCAGGGCCCCCATCATCATGACCAGGATGGCTGAGGGGCTGCGCTCGGGTCTACCCTCCCTTCGTTCCCCACAAAGGGAGCTACCAAGGAGCTAGGAGGCTCTGCTGAGGTGATTCTGGGTGGGGACAAGCAGGGTGTGTATCATCCAGCAATATGCTCACTTCTGACTCTGCACAAGTCCCCTTAGCTTCCCACCTTCCCCACATCCAGCACCAGGGCAGAGTCTGTCCCCCACACCTGCATCAGCTCCTCCAGTGCCATTAGATCGGCCACAGAGATCTGGTCACCAGTGAGGAAGGGCTTGTCCTGTAGAAACTTCTGCTCCAGATGTTGTAGGAGTTTCCTCATGGAGGCTATGTTCCTGTCCACTTTCTCCTTGGGGATGTGGACATCAATGAGAGGGCCCAGTACCTGTCAGGGTGGGGGATGAGGGTTCAATCTCAACTTTGCACAAAAGGTCACCTCCCCAAGTACACCTGGGTCCATTTGGATGTGTCTCACTCCCCCTCTCCCACCCCCAAGGCTTTATGGACTCAGAGCAAGGCTAAAGGTGAGGGCAGGTTTTAAGGACTCCCTAACCCCTCACACTCAGCCCATTATCTTACCCGAATCCATAGCACTGAACTAAATGTGCTCTGAATGGAGTCAGCATGCCAGAACAGGTATTCTTCAACCCTTGCCCGGGCCTGCAGGTCTCTAGGATACCAGTGAGCTGGGGTGTTGTATTTCTGACTCAGGTAGTGCAGGATGGCCGAACTGAGGGGGGAGTAAGGGCAACCTTGGTCAACTCCCTCCCACTGGCCCATTCCCAGGATTCTCTCCCTTGGGCCTTTGCAGGGCTTGTTAGGTTTATCAGGGCAGTATCCTCATGAATTTCCATAAATGGATTCCTTCCTTCAAAAGATTAAAGGATTTCCTTCAGCCATCCTATCCAGTTATTCTTGTGCAGTCCTTTGCAGGAAATTGTGTCTGTGATCCCCCCACCCTCTTCTCTGTGTCTCTCATCTCTCTTCTCCTCTCCTTTTCTTCTCTCTTTCTCTCTCTCTCTCTCTCTCTCTCTCTCTCTCTCTCTCTCTCTCTCTCTCCCTCTCAGTAGGTAAGAGTGAGTTTGTTGAGGTGTAAAGGTGGACACAAGAGTATATGATCTCCACACTGGTCCTTGACTTTCAGTCCTTGTCAGAGCTAAAAGGGCCTTTGGAAGAAGCCATCCAAATGCCCTCAAATTACACCAGGAGCATAAAATAAGAAGAAAAAAAAAGAAAGGTAAAAAAAAGGAGAAACCTGCTCAACTTCTCTCTGTAATTGTAATGGTAAGGGAATTGGAGATCTTCCCTGCCCTTTAAGGGTCCTCACTTGGAGCCCAACAAGAGAAGTTTGCTTAGGGGAGGCTTGTTTTTCAGGAAGGTCCACACTTTGTCACTGTAATTAGGCAGTGGGTTCCAAAGGCAGTGATGTCCTCTGACCCTGAAGAAGGCTGTGTGTGTGTGTGTGTGTGTGTGTGTGTGTGTGTGTGTGTGTGTGTGTGTATCCTAAGGTGATGCTTTGATTTGGGGCTCACTTATGGGAAGACTTATGTGATTTGTCCAGATGAGACTCTGGGTAGCCATTGAGGCCCCAGCTTTGAAAACCCAGATGTTGTTGCTTCTCTCTCTGATAACTGACACTGCACGAATGAAATGGTCAGACAGCTAGAAGCCCTGTTTGTAGGTCTGCTGAATTGTGTTACTTTCTCTGTCTATACTTTTTGTCTGCTTGGAATTTCTGTTTGTATTTTCTCTGAAGTTCAGGGTGCTGACTTTTTGCCCTGAACTAAGTGAATGATATATATTTTTGATTAAAGTAAGATTGTTAACCCCTTTCTGAGTTGCTTTCCTTTAGAAAAGCAGATAGAAGAACCTGTGCTAGCAGCCATCCTGGGTATGCTGGGGTGCTTGCTGTTACAGTAATTTAGAGACAAAGCCAAGACTAGTATGCAGGACTCAAAGGTGCTCACTTTACCAGCCCCAAGTTCTATCCACTACACATCTCTCTCTCTCTCTCTCTCTCTCTCTCTCCTTGTGCTCTTGGACATCTTTCTGGTCTCCAAGAAAGCTGAGATTACATAGGCAAGGTGAGATGCAAGACAGTGCAAGTCTTTAGATCTGATCTTGGCTGAAACCTGGCTATCAAGCCACTGGCTGTTAAGTCAGAAGGTCCCCTCATCTATCTCTCCCTTCCTCTGTCCTTTCCTTCCTTTCCCTCTACTTCTCACCTCTGTGCTAACTTCACAGACTTAGCCAAACTTTATAAAAATAACAACCACTCATCTCACTCCAAAAGTCTTTCAAAGATAACTGTTAAGGAAAATTGGGAAACAAAATGAGGTTATGAGTGTGGGAGGGCATGAGGGCAGTAGGGGAGCTGGGCCCAGGGCCAGGAAAGATACCTTTCTGCCAAGGTGAAATCTCCATCTTTCATGGCTGGCACCCTCTTCAGGCTGTTCACTTTGGCAAAATCATCAGTCATGTGTTGCCCTAAAAGGAGAGCAGATGGTCCAAATGAGGCAAGAAGGTCCCTCCCCCCTCCACACTAAGCTGTAGCCCTCAGGGAACTGGCCACAGCTTAGAGGTGCTTGGACAGCCTTGAAGGGGTCTGAGACACTGGTTTCCCAGGTTCTCAGTGTGGGGCAGTTGGCCAGGATGTGTTGGTGAGTTCATTGAGGCTGTCACTGTTTTCCTCACACTTTGTGACTCCTTGTTTCTAGGTTGAAGGCTTGTCCAAGGAGGTGAGCCCAAGACCCAGGTCATGAACTTGGCCAGCTCAAGGTCAATGTGAAGGTGAAGGTAGCAAGAACTGCACAGGGCACAGCCCTGAAGGCCTCTTCCAGTCTGCCTCATCCAAATCCCTCCTTCCAGAAGAGATCAAGCAGATGAAAGGAACAAAAAGGAGGGTTCCAATTCTGTGCCTCATTATGACCAAAAGAGTGGCTAACGTGAAAATGACAGAACCCTTGGGGGCAGGTGGCCATTCCACATGAGCTTGTGCCTTTGTTGTTGTTCAGTCATTTTATTTTTTTATACATTTTAAAAAATAAATTAATTAATTTCTTTTCTTGTTTACATCATTCATTTCCATCAGATTTTGAGTTCCAAATTTTCTTCCCATCTTTCCCCCACTTACCACCTTAAAACAGCCATCCCAGTGTATAACCCTTCCCCCAATCTGCTCTCTCCTATGTCCTCCCCCCTCCCCCCTCTGACTTTCCACTAGGGTAAGATGGATCTCCCAACCATAGTGCCTGTGTATCTTAATTCCCAGTTGCATATAGTTAATAATAATAATAACAATTATATATATACATATATATTTTTTATATTTGATTATAGAACTTTAAATTATAAATTATTTCCCTTCCTCCCTTGTCACCCACCCCAACTGGAAAGACAAGCAATTCATTACAGGCTGTATATGTGTAGTTACACACAACATCTCCACAGTGGGCATATTGTGAGAGATTGATTATATGTCCCTCCTTCCTATCCCACCCTCCCCTTGTTCTATTCTCTACTCTGTCCCTGTCCCTGTCCCTTTGCAGAAGTCTGTGCTTCCAGCAACTCCCCTCCCTACCTTGCCCTCACCTCCATCATCCCACCTCTCATCCCCATTCCCCCAACTCTCCTGTGTGGCAAGATACCCAATTTAGAGTGTATGTCATTCCTTCACTAAGCCAAATTCAGTGAGAGTAAGTTTGACCCTTTCCCTTTTGCCTTCCTGTTCTTCCCCTCCATTTTAACAGTTATCCCTTGCCTCTTCTATATGAGATGATTAACCCCATTCTGTCTCTCCCTCTCTCCTCTCATTCTATTCCTCTCCCACCTCAGAATTTCACCTTTTAAAGTATCATCCCTTCCTCTTCAATTGATCCTTTGCCCTCTATGTACACATATAGGCACATACTCAGATATGTATTCACACACATGTATATATTCTCCTACATAGACATATGTGTATGTATATGTGTATATACATTCGTATTCCCTTCACCTATCCTCATTCAGAGAAAAGATTCATAAGTTACATTTTTCATTTTTCCATGTTGGCGTGTAAATAGTTCAACTTTGATAAGTTCCTTATGATTTCTTTTCCATGTTTACCTTCTCATGCTTACCTTCTCATGCTTCTTGTATTTGAGCATCAAATTTTCTTTTCAGTTCTGGTTTTTTCAGCAAGAATGCTTGAAAGTCCTCCACCTCATTGAATTACCATATTTTCCCCTGAAACATTATACTCTATTTTGCTGGGTAGGTGATTCTTGGTTTTAATCCTAGCTCCCCTGATCTGTGGAATATTGTATTCCAGGCCCCTTTGATCCCTTAATGTAGAAGCTGCTAGATCCTGGGTTATCTTGATTGTGTTTCCACATTCAAATTGCTTCCTCTTGGCAGCTTATAATATTTTCTCCTTGATCTGGGGACTCTGGAACCTGACTATAACATTCCTAGGAGTTTCCTTTTGGGCATCTTTTTTCAAGAGGTGATTGGTGAATTCTTTCAAGTTCTATTTTGCCCTCTGGTTCTAAAATATCAGAGCATTTACCTTGAGAATTTCTTGAAGGGTGCTTTCTAGGTTCTTTTTTTTGATCATGTCTTTCAAGTAGTCCAGTAATTTTTAAATTTTCTCTCTTGGATCTATTTTCCAGGTCAGTGGTTTTTTCAAGGAGATATTGCCTTCTATTTTTTCATTCATTTGGATCTGTTTAATAGCATCTTGGTTTCTTGTAAAGTCTTTTGCTTCCATTTGCTCCACTCTAATTCTGAAGGAATTATTCTCTTCAGAAAGCTCTTGAAATTCTTTTTCTATCTGGCAAATTAGACTGTTTAACACATTTTTTTTGTCATTGGCTTTTTGGGCCTCTTTTGCCATTTTAGTTAATCTATTTTTTAAGGTGTTATTTTCTTCAGTCAGATTGTTGACTCTCTTTTCATGATTTTCTTGCATCATTCTCATTTCTCTTTCCAATTATGCTTCCACATCTCTTATTTGGTTTTCAAAATCCTTCTTAGCTGCTCTGTGGCTTGTAATCAGTCTACCTTTTTCTTGAAAGCTTTTGGTGTGGGAGTTCTGACTGTGTTGTCTTCCTCCCATTCCATTCTTTGATCCTTTTTTTTCCCCAAAGAAGGAATCTAAAGTTGGATTGCTGTTCTTACTTTGCTTCCTTTGCCTGCTCATGTTGCCAGTCTGTTATTTGACTTTTGGGCTCAGTAGATCTCTGCTTCCAGAGGGGAAACCTCTGTCCCAAATAGCTGGGATTTTCCCAGCTCCTGGAGCTATTAGGAGGCCACTGCAGCACCCACCAGCTTTGGCTCACTGAAAATGCACTCTAGGACCACCACCCAAGACAATGATCTTGATCCAGGCACCTTAAGACAAGAGCATTTGGCCTCTGAATGGTCACTTGGATTCCCTGCAATCTGCAGGCCAGGAGCTTCTGAAGCAGCCCACTGGAAGCAGCTGCAGGGCCATAGCTTCTGCTGCTTCCTTGCCCTGGTGGCAGTTCGCTGGATCTTCTCCCCCAAATTTAGCCAAGTTCCACTAACCTTTCACTTACTCCTTATTTCTTATGGCTTGATAATTCTGGAAATTTCCACAGCTAACGCTGATCCACTCTCCTTTAGGCTCCAGCTGCAGCTTGTCCTGGTGGCCCCAGGGCCAAGCCGTGGTTTCAGGCCAAGTTTGTTTCGGCTCCCAGCTTGCTGCAATGAACCTTTCCTGTCCCACCTACAGAGCTGCCGTCAGTGGGCGATGTGTTTTTCTATAATTTTGTGAGTTCTGGAGCCCTAAAATTTGTTTAGAGTCATATTTCATGGGTATTTGAGGTGGTTATGTGGGAGCTGCAGATTTTTCCTGCTTCTATGCTGCCATCTTGGCTCTACCCCTGGTCAGTCATTTTCAGTCTTGTCTGACTCTCTGTGACATTACTTGAGGTTTCCTTGGTACAGATATTGGAGGAGATTTCCATTTTCTTTGCTAGTCCATTTTACAGATGAGGAAATTGAGGCCAACTGAGTGAAGTGACTTGTTCAGGGCCATACAGCTAGCAAGTGTCTGAGGCCAGGTTTGAACTCAGGAAGATGCATCTTCCTGACTCCAGGCCCAGCACTTTCTCCCCTGTCCCACCTAACTGCAACGGATTAACTCCTAAGAGACTGAAGGATTTAGTAGAGAAATGTTTGTTACTAAAATTGGAAAAGGTGGCTTTCTCTAACTTGTTTAATAAGTATTTAATGAAGTGGATGGAGGACTATCAACTTATTTGATTAAAATACACATGTGAAAATTGTATTAATTAATAGGGCAATACACAAACATGACCCCTGGATGTGGCTTGTCCTTCATTCTCAAAGAGCATCATGACAGAGGAAGATGATGCCATGACTGCAAGTGAACTGGTGTATAATGAGGCAAGACTGTGCAAAGTCACCAGCCTCACTTTCTCCTCCAGAGCCATCTGGATCCAGTGGCCAGACTTAGATCAGGTCAACTGGGGATGGCCCCATCCCTGATTAAGAGGAAAGACTAGA
>JAQQSU010011790.1:0-12082 GCA_028627135.1 Pseudochirops cupreus
CAAGAGCACTTGGCCTCTGAACGATCACTTGGCCCCCCTGCTGTCTGCAGGCCAGGAGCTCTGAAGCGGCAATGTGGAGGTGGGTGCAGAACCTCCACTTTCTGCTTTTTTGCCCTGGAGGCGGCTTGGCCAGACCCCCTTTTCTATCCCGGTTTTTAGCCAAGTTCCACTAACCTGAGTCCTTTTTCCTTATGGCCGGATAATTCTGGATCCTGCCACAGCTGTTGCAGATCCGCTGTCCTGAAGCTCCAGCCGCGGTGGGGCTCGGCTCATCCAGCTGCACCTGGGGCAAGAGCCACTGTTTCAGGCTGGGCTGGTTTTTGCTCTCAGAGTTGAAATGGTTGCTTTGAGCCAAGCTGCCTTCAGCAGGAAATATATCTGTGTGCGTTTTAGAGCCCTAGAATTTGTTTAGAGTCATATTTTTGGGGTATTTGATGTGGCTGTGTCAGAGCTGCGATTTCTTGCTGCTCCTATGCCACCGTCTTGGCTCCCGAAAATGTGAATTTCTCATTAGATCTTTGGATTACTTGAATTCTACCCATTGCTGTGAATATAGTTCCTGTACCACTACATTTTCCCCTCAGAGCCTTGTGTTTTCTCTTTCAGTCATTTTGGTTAATGAATCTTCATCTGCTCCCACTGAATTCAATTTGAGAAAACCTAAGGATTCATTTAAATCCAAAGCAAACAAAAGCAAACGATGCACTATATGAGGTGAGGAGAAAGAGTAAAGATAATGTTCTGTAAGAAAGATCTTTGATGTGCTCCCATTTTCTGTTGAGTTACACTGCAGTGACTGAAATGTTGCCAATGAATCTCTCTCTCTCTCTCTCTCTCTCTCTCTCTCTCTCTCTCTCTCTCTCCTTTCTTGTGTTTTCTCCCATTGGATCTAATATTTCTTTACAATATGACTAATTTGAAAATAGTTTTAAAATTTATGTGTATGTGGAACAAGCATTAGATTGCATGCTGTCTTGGGAAGGGGTGAGGGAGGGGAGGAGAAAATTTGGAGCTCAAAACTTTCGGGAAGTAAATGTTTAAAATTAAAATAAAATAAATAAATAAATTTGAAAAAAGATAAGTGACTTGACTTGCTAAACCTCATTCAGCTAATGGTTGTCCAATAAAAGATTTAAATCCAGGTTTTTCTGTCTCTACCAAAGACCAGCACTCTATTTATTATTCCATCCTAAGTTATAGATTTCAAGGAGAGAAATCAACACCTCACTTTATGTTTTTCAAAAAAATAGAAGAAGTCATTTCCTGATCTCTAGGGCTACGGCAAGTTCTGCCCCATGTGAACAGATTTAACTTTGGCAGAGGCCAGAGTGAAGTTAAAAGTCCACTTATTCACCTCTTTGCATTTCTCTCTGGGGTCTAATCCTAAATCTCTCGACTTTCTCTATTATGTGAGAGTATTTTTTTCATCCAAAATTCCATTCCACCTCCGCATTTCTCATACTGGAAGTATGCTTTGCCTCTCTGGTCCCTTCCTGTAATTGACTAGTTCCTTTCAGAAATGCATTTCAAGCAAAGCACCCAAACAAGCAGTGCCTTAATTCTTCTCTGGGTTTGGACCCTAAATCAACACTTTCTCTACAATGTCCCCACGGAGGTAGGTTCTCTTCCCTTTTGCATAGCCCCACCTCTCAGCTTCTTTTTTTATGTATTGTCTTTCCTCTCATTAAAGTGAAATCTCCTTTCAAATTGATCATCTTAACAATATCGCTATTACTATATAATTTTTGTGCTTCTCTTTCCACTTTGCATCAATTCATACAAGTCTTCACAGGTTTTTCTGAAACCATTCCCTTCACCACTTCTCATAGCACAATAAGTATTCCATTCTTGTTCAGCTACTCTATATTTGATAGGCATCTCATCAAGTTTCCAATTCTTTGCTCCCACAGTTTTTTTTAATGTATGGACCTTCCCCCCTCCCTTTGATCTCTTTGGAATATATATTGCAGGGTCAAGAAGTATGTACAATTTAATAGTTTTAGCATAATAGTTTCAAATTGCTTTACAGAATAGGTTGATTAGTTCACAGCTCCAAAAGTACATTAGTGTCCTAATTTTGCCTTATTTTTCCAGTATCTGTCATTTTTCTATTTTTGTCATCTTAAGCAATCCAATGATCAACACAATGACCAATCGTAATTATAAAAGACTCATGATGTAACAAGCTATTCACCTTTAGACAAAGAATTGAGAGTTTCAGAGTACAGGTAGACATATTTTCTTCTATTTCTTTTCTTTTTGAGGGGGGAAAATGGTTAAGAAGGGAATTTGTTTTGCAAGTTTACACACATTTGAAACAGGTTCTATATATTGCCTTCTCAATGTGTGGGGGAGGGGAGAGGAACGAATTAAACTTGATAATAAAATAAGATACATTTAAAAAAAGAATACAGTCTCTTTGAGGGCAGGGACTTTTACCTCAGTAATTTTACATGTTGTGATGCTACTTACACTTTCTTTGGTCCTAAATTCTTCTCTTATCCACAAATCTGACAGATAAACTAGTCAAGGTTTGGATTTCATTTATACTGTGCTAAGAACATAAAGGGGAGGAAGGAAGAATTGTCAAGAAGGTTATAATTCTAGAAGGATCATCTAACTCCAGATATCACCTCTCCCCTAGGTATCAAGCTGTGCCATCAGTTATTATTAAAGGAGGCATTGCAGAGCTACCACCACTTGCCTATTACTTCCTCTCCCCATAACAAAACACAAATACAAACCACCAACACACACATACACACACAGAGACACCAACACACACACCCATACACACACAGAGACACCAACTGCAAACCCAAATACGAACAAGGAGACACCAAAAACACATACACACACCACCAACCCATACAAGTACACACACAGAGACACCACCAACATAAACACACAGAGGTGCCAAAACATACATACACACACATCACGCACATACACTCATATACACATAGAAACCACCAACACACATACACACAGAGATACCACCAACACACACACATACACACACAGAGACACCAACACACACACCAAAACCACACTCATACAGAGACACCACCAACATTCACACACAGAGACACCAACACACATACACATACAACCAACAGATGCACATACACACAGAGAGAAACCAAAACACACATATACATACCACCAACACATACATACACACAGAGACACAACCAACAAACACACATATACACACAGAGACACCAAAAACATAAACACACAGAGACACAAAATACACATACAAACACACACCACCAACATATACACATACAAACACAGAGACACCACCATCAAACAAAAACACACACAGAGACACCAAAACACACATACACACGCACAAACAAAACACAGAGACACCACCATAAAACACAAACACACACAGAGACACCAAAACACACGTACACACACACAACCAAAACACATACATACACAGAGACACCAAAACACACATACACACACTACGAACACACACATGCACAGATATACCAACACACATACACACAGACACACCGAAACATACATACACACATGACCAACATATACACATACAAACACAGAGACGACACCAACATAAACACAGAGAGACACCCACACACATACACGCACACTAAAAACACACACATACAGAGAGACACCACCAACATTTGCACACAGAGACACCAACACACATTCACATACAACCAACACACACACATATACACAGAGAGAAACCAAAACACACATACACACACACAGGGATATCACCATCAAACACAAACACACACAGAGACACCAAAACACACATACATACCCAACCAGAACACACACATAAACGCACAGAGACACCAAAACACACATATGCACACCACCAACACACACACACATACACACACAGAGACGCCACCAACATTCACACACAGAGACACCAACACACATACACATACAACCAACACAAACATACACACAGAGAGATGCCAAAACACACATACATACATAACAGGAATACACACACATACACACACAGAGATACCATAACACATACACACACAGAGACACCATCACACACATACACACCACCAACACACACACATATACACACACAGAGACATTACCATCAAACCCAAACACACACAGAGACACCAAAACACACATACACACAAACAAAGCACACACATAAACACGCTGAGATACCAAACCACATATACACACACCACCAACACACACACATACACACACAGAGGCAACACCAACATAACCACAGAGAGACACCAACACACACACACACACACACCAACACCCACATACACAGACAGATACACCAACACACATACACATACCACCAACACACACATACACACACACAGACACCAACACACATATACACACCACGAACACACATATACACACACAGAGATACCATCATAAACACACACATACACATAAAGACACCAAAAACATAAACACACAGAGACACAAAATACACAACACACATCAACAACACACACACAGACACACACAGACACCACCAACATTCACACACAGAGACACCAACACACAACCACATACACACACAGAGACACTATCACACATATACACACACCAGTAACACATCAACATACACACACACAGAGACAGCACCAACATAACCACAGAGAGACACCAACACACATACACACACCACCAACAACAAACATACACACAAAGAGATACCAAAAACATAAACACACAGACACAAAAAAACACATATACACACAACCAACACACACACATACACACACAGAGACGCCACCAACGTGCACACACAGAGACACCAACACACATACACATACAATCAACATACACATACACACAGAGAGATGCCAAAACACACATTCACACATAACACAAATACACACACATACACACAGAGACACCATCACACATATACACACACCACCAACACACACACATACACACACAGAGACACTGCCATCAAACACAAACACACACAGAGACACCAAAACACACATACACACACAACCAAAGCACAGATATATATGCACACAGAGACAACAAAACACACATACAAACACCACCAACACACACATACACAGACAGATACACCAACACACATATATACCACCAACACACCCATACACACAGAGACAACAGCACACATATACATACACACACACACAGAGACATGACCATTAAACACACATACACACACAGTCACCAAAACATACATACACACACCACCAACACATACACATATACACACAGATACAACACCAACATAAACACATAGAGATACCAACACACATAAACACACCACCTACACACACACACAGAGACACAACCAACAAACACACATATATACACAAAGACACCAAAAACATAAACACAGAGAGACACAAAAAAACACATACACACATAAACACACACACATACACAGAGACACCACCAACATTCACACACAGACACCAACACACATACACACTCCACCAACACACATATACACACAGAGACAACAACATACATACACACACATACACACACAGAGACACGACCATCAAAGACACATACACACACAGAGTCACCAAAACACACATACACACACCACCACCACACACACACAGACACTACCATCAAACTCAAACACACAGAGACACCAAAACACACATAGACACACCACCAACACATATACATACACACAGAGACAACATCAATATAAACACACATACACACATACAACCAACACACACATGCACACATACACACACCACCAACACATACACATATACATGCACACACAGAGACAACACCAACATAAACACAGGGAGACACCAAAATACACACACACACAGACACACACACCACCAATACACACACACATAGGACATAGAGAGATACCAAAACACACATACACACATATAACCAACACCCACACATACACACACAGAGACACCAAAAGCCACCTACACGCACACAACCAAAACACACACATACACACAAACCAGTAACCCAGACACATACACACACCACCAACACACATGTACACAGATACACCAACACACATACACACACCACCAACATACACATACACATAAAGACACCAGTGCACGCATAACCACATACACTCACAGAGACATCATCACAGATAGAAACACCACCCATACACACAGAGACACCAGCACACATACACACACATACACACACAGAGACATGACAATCAAATACACAGACACACACAGACACACCAAAACACACATACACACACCACCAACACATAACTGTGCAAAATATGGGCTAATTATTTTGACAAGGGCATCTTAGGGAAATTTCCAGTGAAGCAGTCTTTGTATCTTGGTTGTAATGTGAAATTCCAAAAGGAATTCCTTTGTTGAATTGTTTCATCAGAGTTTATACATACGTAACATTAGGCATGGACTGGTAATTTGTATAGTTGCTAATAACCCTCTTTTGCAAATGGTTAATACTACATTTAGTTAAGTCCTTCATATCTTTTTAAAATGATCCAATTTTGTGTTTGGTGTTCTGTTGCATAGAAAAATGTGGGGACATAATGGAACAGGACCTCAAGGGGTGATTAATGTGACTTGTGTGAATTGTACAGTTAGTCTCTTGCTATGTCTATATCTACTGTGTAAAGCCAAATGGTGCAAGCTCAATGTGTCAAAAGGCTTTGAAGAACAAGCCAGAATTGATTTAATATCAGCAGCTAATTCAAACAGCACTGGACTGTGGTTATAAGTATAGGACATTTTGTGTTAATGGCTAAAACCTCATAACTGAGGCATATTACTGTTTTGTGGTTCTCCTTTGTTTAGTTTACTGTTTTTGTAATAGCTTAGCCATGATTCAAGCTGATATTCACTTGGCACTTTCTAAAATAAAAATGGGGAAATGTAGGGATCAGGGTGAGTCTAAAAGCACCTGTGGTGCTGAGGGTCTCAGCCCAGTTGCTAAGCTCATGGGAAGTCCTGCGAGAGCTCTAGCCTAATGAGTAGCAGCTGAGATGACTGGCTCAGCCTGACCTCCATTGGCCCACTCCTCCAGTGCATGAGGAGAAGCACATTTTAATCATGTTACCTCTAGGGTATATAAGGAGGACGCTACAATATGATAAAGGACAGATGCTGTATGCTTCTCTCTTGCCTCTGGTCTCATCAGTCCCTCCTGAGAATACATCGGAAGGCTGGACCTTTTTAAGTTAAGTTAAGAAATTAAATTTAAGTTAAGAAGCTGCCACAACATTTTGGTATCTCTCTGTGTGTATGTGTGTGTGTGTTGCTGGTGTGTGTATGTGTGTTTTGGTGCCTCTTTGTGTGATTGTGTGTGTTTTGGTTGTGTGTGTGAATGTGTGTTTTAGTGCTTCTGTGTTTGTGTTTGAGGGTAGTGTCTGTGTGTGTAGGTGTGTGTGTTGGTGGTGTGTGTAAATGTGTGATGGTGTCTGTGTGTATATGTGTGTGTGATGTGTGTATTTGTGTTTTGGTATCTCTCTGTGTTTATATGGATGTATTGGTTGTATGTGTGTTGGTGTCTCTGTGTGTGAATGTTGATGGTGTCTCTGTGTGTATATATGTGTGTTGGTGGTGTGTGTATGTGTGATGGTGTTTGTGTGTGTGTATGTGTGTTTTGGAATCTCTCTGTGTGTATGTGTGTGTGTTGGTGGTGACACACAACGCCTTCCCATCAGCCGCAGGTGAGAGGAAAGGCTGGTAGAGTGGGAGTCAGGAGAATGGTGTCCAACCCACGTGCACATACACAAACATACAAACACATACATACATATACACACATATATGTACACAAGGTCAATGCCTCCCCATCGGCAGAAGGTGAGGGGAAAAGCTGGTAGAGCAGCAGTCAGGAGAATGGTGTCCAACACACGGGCAAAAACACAAACATACAAACAGATACCTACACATACACACATATATACACACACAAACTCAATGCCTCCCCATCAGCTGCAGGTGAGAGGAAAGGCAGGTAGAGCGGGAGTCAGAAGAATGGTGTCCAACCCGTGTGCACATACACAATCATACAAACACATACATACATATACGCACATATACACACACAGAAGGTCAATGCCTCCTCATCAGCCGCAAGTGAAAGAAAAGGCTGGTAGAGCGGGAGTCAGGAGAATGGCTTCCAACACACATGCACATACACAAAAATACAAACACATGCATCCATGTACACACATATATACACACACAAGGTCAAGGCTTCCACATCAACAACAGGTGAGGCAAAAAGCTCATAGAGCGGCAGTCAGGAGAATGGAGTCCGACACACGCGCACATACACAAACAATCAAACACATACATACACATACACATATACAGACACACAAGGTCATTGCCTCAACATCAGTAGAATTTGAGGGGAAAGGCTGGGAGAGCGGCAGGCAGGAGAATATTGTCAAAGACATATGCAAATACACAAACATACAAACATATACATACATATACACACATACATACACACAAAAGGTCAATGCCTCAACATCAGCAGAAGGTGAGGGGAAAGGCTAGTAGAGCGGGAGTCAGGAGAATGGTGTCCAACACACATATACGCAAACATGCAAACACAGGCATTCATATACACTCATACACACTCACACACACACACACACACACACACACACACACACACACACACACACACACACAGTCAATGCCTCCCCACCAGCACCACATGAGAGGAAATTCAGATAGAGCAGAATTCAGGGGAATCGTGTCCAAAACGCACAAATGCATAGATACATACACCTATATACATAAACGCATATACATAAACACACATATACACACAAGGTCAATGCCTCAGGATCAGCAGAGGGTAAAGGGTGGTAAAGCGGAAGTCAGGAGAATGGTGTCCAACACACATACACTCAAACATGCAAACACATGCATTCGTATACACACATACACACAAACACACACAAGGTCAATGCCTCCCCATCGGCAGCAGGTGAGGGGAAAGTCAGGTATAGCGGAATTTAGGAGAATAGTATCCAAAACACACACATGCATAGATACATACACATAATCTACATATACACACATACATAAACACACATGTACATACACAAGGTCAATGCCTCAGCATCGTCAGCAGGTGATGGGAAATCAGGTAGGGTGGCAGTCAGGAGAATGGTGTCCAAAAAACACATGCATAGATACATATACATACATACATAAACCCACATATACACACAGAAGGTCAATGCCTCAGCATCATCAGCAGGTGAGGGGAAAGGCAGGTAGAGTGGCCATCAGGAGAATGGTGTCCAAAATACACACATGCATAGATATATACACATATATACATATATGCACATACATAAACACACATATACACACACAAGGTCAATGACTCAGCATATGTATGTATGTGTTTGAATGTTTGTGTATGTGCACGTCTATTAGACACCATTCTCCTAAACACCGCTCTACCTGCCTTTCCCCTTACCTTCTGCCGATGTTGAGGCATTGAAATTGTGTGTGTATGTATAAGTTTATATGTATGTATGTGTTTGTATGTTTTAGAATGTGCACATGTGTTGGACACCATTCTCCTGACTCCCACTCTACCAGGCTTTCCTCTCAACTGATGCTGCTGGGGAGTCATTGACCTTGTGTGTATATATGTGTGTATATGGATGTATATGTTTGTATGTTTGTGTATGTGCACCTGTGTTGGACACCATTCACCTCACTGCCACTGTATGAGCCTTTCCCCTCACCATCTACCAATTCTGTGTCATTGACATTGTGTGTATATATGTGTGTTTATATTTGTGCATATTTATATATGTGTGTGTGTGTGCACACACGTATCTATGCATGTGTGTGTGTTGGACACCACTCTTCTGAGTGATGCTCTACCTGGCTTTCCCCTCACTTGCTGCCAATGGGGAGGCATTAACCTTGTGTGTGTTTCTGTATGTGTGTATAAGTATGCATGTGTGTGCATATTTGTATATGTGTGTGTTGAACACCATTCTCCTGACTCCCATTCTACCAGCCTTTCCTCTCACCTGTAGCTGATGGGGAGGCATTGATCTTGTGTGTGTATATATGTGTGTATGTAAGTATGTGTTTGTGTGGTTGTGAGGTGAAACGAAATGGTAAACACAACGCCGTAAAGGAAAGCTCTTTCATGTACTCATTGTTTCTGCTGAGTTACACTGAAGCACGCTTAGTATTGATTAAAATGGAATTGTAGAAGAAGATGAAAACAAGAGTTTCGCAGCAAAGGTTTGGATTACTTGAATTCTATACATTGCTGTGAAAAACTTTCCCGAGCACTACACATTTCCACTAGGAGTCAAGTTTTCATCTACTCCTCTTGATTTCAGTGGGAGTAAACCTAAGAATTCCTTTAAATCCAACACAAAGCTAAGCAAAAGGGATGTAATGTACAAGTGGAAGAGAAGTAACAAAGACAATGCTGTGTAGGAAATTCTGTGATCTGCTCCCTTTTTCTGTTGACTTACACTGAAGCTTACTTAGTGTTGTTTTAAAAGGCATTGTAGAAGAAGGTGAAAACAAGACTTTTGCAGGTGTTGGGATTACTTGAATTCTATTTGTTTTTGTGAAAAGTTGCCCCAGTACTACAAATTTCCACTAAGGGTCAAGTTTCATCTACTCCCTTTGATTACAATAGAAGCAAAGATAATTCTTCTTTTACATTCAAACCAAAGCTATGCAAAAGGGATGTAATACATAAGTTGAAGATAAATGTGCAGGAAAGATCTTTGATGTGCTTACCATTTCTGTTGAGTTACACTGAAGCATGCTTAGTGTTGATTTAAATGGACTTGTAGAATAAGGTGAATAGGAGAATTTCGCAGGTTTTTGGATTACTTGAATTCTTCCCTTTGACTTCAATGGGTGGAAACCTAAGTCTTCCCTTAAGTCCAAAACAAAGCTAAGCAAAAGAGTTGTAAGGTAAGAGGTGAAAAGAAAGAGTAAAGACAACGCCGTATAAGAAAGTTCTTTCATGTTCTCATTATTTCTGTTGAGTTACACTGAAGCAAGCTTAGTGGAAGAGTGGAAGAGAAGTAATAAAGACAATGCTGTGGGGGGGCAGAGCCAAGATGGCACCATAAGAGCAGCAACATATCGCAGCTCTCACATAGCCACCCCAGAATACCCATAAAATATGACTCTAAACTAATTCTAGAACTCCAAAACACACACAAATATACTTTCCACTAAAGTCAACTCAGCTATGAGGAACTATATCAGCACTGCGAACTGAAACCAGCCTGGCCTGAAACCATGGCTGTGTCCCAAGGGTGGGTGGACGAGAGGAGCCGAGCCCCCGCTGGAGCTTCGGGTGAGCAGATTGGCAGCAGCTGCAGCAGTATCCAGAATTAGGTCAGTGTGGTTTGCAAGGTTGTGGGAGAAAAGCGGGTCCAGCCAAAACGCCTCCAGGGCTGGGAAGTGGAAAGCCGAGGTCTCGCATCCGCCTCCACATTGTGGCTTCAGAGCTCTCGGCCTGCAGACTGCAGGGGGACCAAGCGATCATTCAGAGGCCAAGTGCTCTCGCATTGAGTGGCCTGGATCCAGATCGCAGTCTTGGGCTTTGGTCCTGTGGTTCTTTTTCTTCAGTGAGCCGGAAGTGGGTGAGGGACCCAGCAACCTCCTAAGAGCTCCGGCAGCTGGGAAAACTCCAGTGATTTGGGACAGAGCTTTCCCCTCTGGAAGCAGAGCTCTACAGAGATTAAAAAAAAATCACGAACTGACCAACCATGAATAAGAATAAGCATAAGAAGCAAAGTAAGAACAGCAACCAAACCCTAGATTTCTTCTTTGGGGAAAAGAAGGATCATGGCAGAGAGCTGCAGGAGGACAGCGCAGCCAGAGCTCCCCCACCAGGGGCTTCCAATAATCATGAAGATTGCCTTAAAGCTAGAGATCAGCTGAAGAAGGATTTTGAAAACCAATTGAGAGAAGTGGAAGAAAAATTGGGAAGAGAAATAAGAATGTTGCAAGAAAATCATGAAAATAGAGTCAGCAATTTGACTGAAGAAATTAACACCCTAAAAAAATAGATTGAC
>JAQQSU010011791.1:0-12081 GCA_028627135.1 Pseudochirops cupreus
ATATATATATGTATATTTTATAATGGTATGTAATTTCCTAGTATTTCCTTCAACAATGTTTATCAGCAATTTTTCTATAATTATCGTTTTAGGCATCTGGAGCCCTGAAAGGTTGAGATACTCATCTTTGGTAACACAGGCAATATTTGTGAGAGGCAGTAGTTGAATCCCAGTCTTCCCAATCTCAAATCTAGTCTTCTATACACTATACCACATTTCTTCTGTGGTCATCCACATGGAAACCAATACTTTTAATGAATTCATCAAGGTTTTTCACTCAATTTATCTGAACATACAATTATTTTTTTTTCGTATTTGAAAGAGACATTATATTATTTATTTTTTTTTCTATTGCCTTAATTTCGCTTTGAATTCCTCCACCTCAACCCTTCCAGAAAGACATCCCTTATAGCAAAGAGTTTTTAAGGAGAAAAAGGGAAGAGAAAAAAATAATCATCATAACCAACAATGAAGCAAAAAGAAAAAAAAATCTAACAATATGCAATGTCCCACACATAGCCACCCTCTACAAATGAGGTGGGAGAAGATTGTTGTTTTTTTTTTCTCTCCATGACTCTCTATGGAGCCAAGCTTATAGAAGACATAATTGTGAGGGTTTTTTGATTTTGCTTTTTGTTATTTTTTTTTAAAACAAGTAGAATACCCATTTCTCCAAAGTAAATCATGCTCTTAAGGAATGCATGCCTTTTGGTTCCATTAAACAGGAATTAAATACCAACTGTATTCAAAGTATTGTACTTAGAGAGGAAAATTAAAATGATATGGTTCTTGAACTTATAGAGCTCATTCAATTAAGTGATTAAGATGAAAATACAGGGTCATACAATACACAGGCATATACACCATGTTTAGGAGAGGAAGGCAAGCAAGGGGCTTTGTGAGATCCTCTTGGGGAAGAGCAGTTGGGAAGATTAGGGAAAGCTTCCGAAAGTATATATGATTATATAAATCTCAGATTCTCATAGTTAAAAAGGATTTCAATTCTCATCTACTCCAACTCAAAGGAAACTATAGTTATCTTAAAGATTTATATCCCTGAGTAGATTATAAACTCAATGAAAGCAGGGACTCTACACATAGGTTTGCGTATCCGAGAGAAAATTTGAATGCATAGTAAGCACTCAGTAAACACTTAGCAAGTTAAATTTAATTCAATTTACTCTTCCTGGAAGCCAAGGAACCATTTCATCTAAAAGAAGATTAATCTGTGAAATTACGGTGTCAAAGATGATTTTAGAATGGAATTGTCATAATTACAATCACGATTCTGAGGTTTTCAGGTCAGGGTAAATGGATTGCATCTATCCAGGCATATAATCCATAGAGCTAATTTTTGCCGTTATTTTTCAGTCATTTCAGTTGTGACTAACTGTTTGTGACCCTATTCTGGGATTTTATTGCCAGTATACGGAAGCAATTACGCATTTCCTTCTCAAGCTCATTTAACAGATGAGGAAGCTGAGGAAAATAGAGTCAAGTGCTTTGCCCAGCCAATAAGTGTCTAAGACCAGATTTGAACTCATATCTTCCTAACTCCAAGCCTATTGCTCTTTCTGCTGTGACACCTACCTGCCCAGAGTTAATCAGTTTCCCAAAATAACTGATTATCAAGAAACGATTCAGATCCCTGGGAAAATACAGCTTATAGACAGATACGACAATGCAAAAGGCACAATTCCAGGGTTTAAACAAATTGAAAGCATCACCATGATAGAGATGAAAAAGACAACATAGTATTACTGTGACTGTATACCAGGTTAACAGATGGAGTCATATTAATTTGGAGGGGAATGGGTAAGACAAATAAGTAAAAAGAAAAGTATAACGCAAAATATTTTCATTAAAATAAGGTGATTTTTTGTTGTTGTTTTGTTGTTTTTGGTTTTTTGGCAATTGGGGTCAAGTGATTTGCCCAGGTCACATAACCAGTAACTGTCTGAGGCTGGATTTGTATCTTTTTTTTTTTTTAATATACCACCTTCCCAATATAAAGGCATCTTTTGGGGTTTCATTTTCCTTTCTTGTTCCAGAGCTCCCACTTTTGAAAACTGGGAAATTGTATGCATGGAAAACACCTACTTCCACCCTTCAATCTGGATCTAATTAGTAATAATTTGCTATAATTACATTAAGTTTGGATCATGCGGCAAGAAGATTTTTTTTCATTCTTCTATCATACCATGATGATGATGCATAATTTGTCCTTATATTCCTTAGAATCCTGGTTCAGGTCACCTTATCATTAGCTTCCTTCTGAAGATAGCTACAATCTTTGAATAGATTATTTCCAAGGCTCCATTGTTTGACTGTTGCATGTACTCTCACTGTCCTTTTCACTTGTTGATACAACCAGTTCTATTGACATAAAATGATCGTGATACATTATCTTTGTAGATCTATGGCTGTTTTCTGGTGTGATAGTATACATTTATAGAATTTTTAGTCTCTTAATCACCTGATATGATGTGGTTTTGCATTGGTTGGTCTTCTCATGTATTTTGATAACACCTAAATTTTGTATCAGGATTCTGTTTAAAATTCCTGAGAGTAAATTCAGGTTTCAGAATGCTATTCTATTCAATATTTTTCCATGTAATATTCTTCCAAGGTAGTAGGATGCTCCCAATGATTTTTTTTCCCAGCCAAGTGAAATTTTGGCCGTGGGTCTCCTCTATTATTCTGCTCTAAAGTACAGTTCCAAGAGTGTCTGAGACGTTTATCCAAATATCAGCAAGAACCAAGATAAATCCAATGGCAGTATCCCTAACTATCTTGTAAATATGTGCTAGAAATACAACCTGCCAAAATCCCCAAGAACATACTGAAATATCAAATGTTTGGCCAGTGTATTGCCGATACGTTTAACAAGGCAATCGAAACATTCTCATTGAATATCTTCTTCAAGGTGGTAAGGCATGGTTTTAGATAGCTTACTGGATGCCAGACTGAGTAAATATCTGAGTGGATTGTTTTGAAAAATTAGAATCTAATAAGTGTGTATTCTGACAGGGTAAGCATGAAATGAAATATGTTTCCCCCACTACATAGGAGCCACAGTGAAAGCCCTCTGATTCTCCTTAAGTGTTTTTGCTGTTGAGTTCTTTTAGTCCTATTTGATTCTCTGTGACTCCATTTGGGTTTTTCTTGACCAAGTGGTTTGGAGTGTTTACCATTTCCTTCTCCAGCTCATTTTACAGATTATGAAACTGAGTCAAACAGGGTTAAGTAACTTGCCCGGGGTTATACAGCTAGTAAGTATCTGAGACTGATTTTGAACTCAGATCCTTCTGAATCCAGGACTGGCACTCTATCCACTGCACCACCTAAATAGGCCTAGTGTAAAGTCATTGCTAAGATGCTGATCATCTCCCTCCAAAGAAAAGAAATCTATGCGCACTAGCTTGAAACATTTGCTACTGCTTGTGATCTTTAGACCACACCATATATCACTTCTGATATATGTCAGCTGCCATTCAGGGTCAGTTTGATCTGTTATTCAATATATCTAGAGTATTCTTTTAATCTAGGCTTATAAAGCCCTCTTGGAGAGTTTGTAACGGTAGGTTTTGTATGGCACTAAATATCTTCATATATCTTGGATGATGTCTCCTACTATTTGATTTATTGCTCCATTAGTAAATTCCAATTTCTGACACTTCCCTAGCAGTTGTTTGGCCTCTGGTGAACCAGCCCCAATTCTTATATGATTATTATCCTTTTGCCCAGCAGTACATCTCATATGTCAACAATCTGTAACTGAGTCCTCCACCAGTCAGCTTTGTTCAACTGGGTGAGGAGGATTGGCCTACAGATATATGATGTGCATTCATTGATGTTGTACTTTCCAGGGAAAATTCCAAACTTTCTCTCTCTTCCTCACTTACCTGTATTAGAAATCCTTTCATGAGCTAACAATTGCCTTTATCCCCTTTAGAAGAATGACTATGATCTCCGAAGCACAAACCTTATAGGAAAGGGCATCTGTTATCTATATCTGTACTGCTACTTTCTAACTTGTAGTATATGCTAAAGTCATAGGGGGACAGGATGGCTATCCATCTGACTGGTAGTATCCAATTCCGCATTGTTTTATGATTATAGTACGTTGTGGTAGAGTGGTTAGCATCCTAAACTTGGAATTAAGAAAACATGCTTTATTTGATCATAGAGATGTTAGAGGCAATTGAGTCCTTTGTCTTTCTTTTACAAATGAGGAAACTGAAGTTAAGAGAGGCTAATTTTCCCAGGGTCACATAGATATTAAGTGCCTGAGACAGGGTTTGAATTCAGATCTTCCTGACTGCAAATTGAATTCTCTATATACTGCACTAAGTTCAAATACTGCTGTATGTATTTACTTTCTGTGTAATCTTGGCAAGTCACTTAACTTCTCCGATTCTCAGTTTTCCAATATGTAAAATATAGAATATTAATAGCACCTATCTCACAGGGTTATTGTGAAGAAAATTTATATAGTGTTTGTGAAACTCTTGGTAAACCATAAGTTTCTTTTTAAATATAAATTGTCACTACCATGCAATTCAATGAATTTTTGTTCTTCCATTCATGAAACTAGTCTCTATAGTTTCAAAAATAGACCTCGTTTAAGGTGCTGGGAACAGAATAACAGGTTTTACCATTTGTGATTCATCTGCTAACAAATGCAGTAAGTTTATCCAACTGATGGCCCTAAGAACATTCAATTTGACATCTATTCTTTACAGAAAAAGGAGGCAGCTAGGAGGTGCAGTGTGTGCAGTATCAGGCCTGAAATTAGGAAGATTCATCTTCCAGAGCTAAAATCTTACCTTAGACACTTACTATCCCTCTATGACCTTGGGCATGTCATGCAATCCTGTTTGCCTCAGTTTCCTTATCCATAAAATGAGCTAGAGAAGGAAATGACAATCTACTCCTGTATCTTTGCCAAGAAAACCCAAAATGGGGCCATGTTATGTGAAAAATGACTGGAAAATGACTGAAAAACAACTTTCTAGAAAGCAAACGCATAAAGTTAATTAGGTTTTTGAAGACTTATTCATACCTCACTTTATGAGACTCGGGATTTTTTTTCCAATCAGCTTCCTCTTTTGGCGGTGCTTTTTTGAACTTTCTTTCTTTCCTTCTGATTGTGGTTCCTTCCAAAAAGATATCTGTAGAATGGAATAATAATGACCTTTAAAATGATAACAGTAATATATAGGAAATAATATTAATGCCCTCTATTTGGGAAAACGGTTAAAAATGTGATGCATGACTATAATGGAATATTATTGTGCTATAATAAATGACTCATAATGAATAGAGAAAAGTATGAAAAGACTTACATAAACAGATGCAAAGCAAAATAATCAGAGTGAGAAGAACAATATTAACAATGACTATATAAGTGTAATTGCTAATGTGTGGCAAAGATCAGATTTTACCTCAGATTTTCCTGACTCCTAGGTAGGTACTCTATCCACCATTACACACTACCATTCAGCAAACAGTAAGCCCAATAAGTATATGTTGATCACAGAGAGTGGACCATCTTCTATACATAATTTCTCTGCTTCCCTCTAAATTTACACACCAGAGCACTGTCTATGAACATGCAGAATTATTTTTGATCCTCTATCCTATGGCAAGATCTTACCTCCTTCATGATATATACATCACTTTACTGTTTGTGTAGTTCAATAAAAGCAATAAACAATACATAATAAAACATCTAGCAGTCACTTGTGTCCCAACAGGTTCCCCCATATTAAGATCACTATAAACCAAAGAGTTCCAGAAGATGCATAGTTCAATTGCTAAGTCCTCATGACTGCTTTTCATGGGAACAGGAAAAACACATTCAATGGATCCAGTCTTTAATTTATAACTGAAGAATTCTCAGGCAAAGATGTTAGTTCTTTCCATGGAATTGGGATATAATGGCTTTCTTTTTGTGTCCTCTTTTTGGTAGGAAACTTTAACTGCTTCATGAAATAGATACCTAAACTTCTGTTGACTTGGGGGAGTGTGTTCAGTGATAGCTCTCAAGAAGAAGCCTGGCATGGCCACATACCCTGGAATTTTTCTAGTCTAGGACTTGGCTCTCATCTTTTACTTCTCATTTCTGGTAGTCATGAGCTTTAATATCTCCCTTTCAGCTTCCAAGTTCTATTACGTTGCTCCTAGTACCTCTGTCTTGTTTCTATGAATCACCACTTCTTCTCATATACTTTGTCTTTTACTCTCCCTCTTCCCCTCCAAGTCCCCCACATACACACACCAGATCTAGTAGAAGGACTACATTTGGATATTCTTTGTAGAATTTGTTTTTATTTTTCTTTTTAGAGTCAGTATTCATTCTTTTTTAACATGTGATCTGCAACATTAACAAATATTCAGAAAAAAATACTGAAATTAGCTACTGGAAAGCTTTAGACCACACATATCAATCCTAAAACATTCAGCAGTCTTTCTGCACATTTTTCCAGCATCTTCCCAAAGAAAATGAAGTCATTTGTGAAAACTAGTGCATATAAGTAGTTCTTTTTGCCCATCACTTTTTCTGCAACCCAGTGAAAAGTGGCTAAAGTCCTGGAAAAACCTTGTGCCTTGCATTCAAATTGGCAAAACTCTGACGAGAAAAAAAGTATCCTCAGTCTCTCTTCTTCAGCCATGAGAAATCTGATGATACCAAATTTAAAAGTTTAACAGGAAGAAATCTAGGTTATCTTGAGAACACAGTATGGTGCTTTCATTAACCTTAGTCACTTCATTCAAGACTTAATAGTTCAGACATTCTAATTTTACCAATTTTCTTTCATATCACTATTATAGATAATTTGTAAGGATTATGAGTCTCAATAATAACAGCATCAATTACTGGGAGTAATTGGGTAGTAGTTACAAAATAGAAAATTTAGGCTTAATGTCAGGAATAACTTTCTAACAATAAGGCCTACCCAAAAGTGGAACAGGTTTCTTAGAGAGGGAGTGAGAATTCCTTCCTTTGAAATTTTCAGACAGAGGATAGGGGATCAAATGGCTTGCCTGCTCAATGAAAGGAGAGGGTCAAGGACAGAAGAAGAGAATTCAGAACTCCAAATTGTTTTCTTTAAAGAGGAGAATTCCTTTTATTGTTTGGGTTCTTTCCATCTATCAAATTCTTTGTCTTTCTGTGATTAGAAGTTCTTTCAGATGGCTCCTTAGGGACTTTCATCTTTGAGGTGATGATTTTTTTCAAGATAATACATAGAATGGTCTGGAATCATGTGGTTGACTTCCCATGGCTACCAACATCATTTTCTTAGTGGTAACTTCACTTTTGAAGACATAATATTATTCCTATTTTAATAATGCCTTTATCTCTTTATGGTTTACTGGAAGGAAAACTCTTTAAGTACTTAGTATCTGCTATTGTGCTGTAAGAAATGATGAACAGGATGCTTTTAGAAATACCTGGAAAGACTTACTCAAGCTGATACAATGTGAAGTGAGCAGAACCAGGAGAATATGGCACACAGTTAGCAATATTGCATAATAATCAACTGTGAAGGACTTAGCTTCTCTCAGCAATACAATGATCTAAGACATTTCTGAAAGACTCATGATGAAAAATTCTATCTATTTCCAGAAAATCAACTGATGGAACTTGAATGCAGATTGAAGCATATTTTTTTAAAATGTCATTTCTTTTTTGCCTATGCTTTCTTTGTCAATATGACTAATATGGAAACGTGATTTGCATCACTGTGCATGTATAACCTTTATCAAGTTACTTGCTTTCTCAATGAAGGGGGCTGGTCAAGGAGAGAAGGAATTTGGAATTCCAAATTTAAAACAAATATTTAAAAAATCACATGTGATGGAAATTTTTTTTAAAGAAGAACACAGTATCTGAGGGATGAGGAATTTCAATTATTTTGCATATATCTTCTTATCCAAGCATATCTCTAGTAAATTTGAAAATGTCTACTACCTTGAAAAATGCATATGGCAAAGCATTTACCTACTATTCCCACCTGAACATCTTGTTCAGTAAATTGAAACCTGCCCAGAGATTCTAAAAAAGCCTACAGGCTCTTTTTATTAGTTTCTTCATTATAATTCCATAGTATTCTCCAAAGCAACAATATTTTTCATGGTTCTGAATTAATTCCAATATAGTATTACTGTATAACTGATAGTTCACCCTCTACTGTTTTCTGGATCTGGTCTTCCTTAAGACAACTTTGCTCTGCCCTAAAGATACCCTCTAGCTGAATGTATTAAGCCCACCCTAGCCTTAAGCAGTTGCCTGCTCACACCTCTCATAAATGAAAGATACTCTAATACATAAAGTACTGAACAAAAGTGAATTGGTGAATGGTAACATATTCAATATACCTATAGATTTTATAGGAGGCTAGAGACTAGCGCTGGATGACTGAGTTGAATGACAAGTTCAGTACAAAAGCAAACTCTTTATAATTTTTTTTTTTTTAGAGTTTCTCAGAAGTTCAGCCAAGGCCAGATAAAAAGGTTCCCTGAGTCTATCAAATTATTCCTGAAGTCAATCACTGGATGAGTTAGACTTTCTCCCCACTTTCCTTTCTCTCTCCTTTGCTCCCTTATCCAAAGCATGCATCTAGAAGCAGAGGTAAACATAGTAGTTTCATACTCCATCAATTATTACTCTTGAATCCTTTAAAAAGTAAGGAGTGTATCTAGTATCACTGGCAGAAGTGAGACTTTTCCTGCACAAAGGGGTAAAACTGAGAAGTCATCTTTGAGGAAACTCATCCCCTCCCATTCTAATATGGACACAGAATTGGAACACTGGATCATTTCTAGCCCTACATCTGCTACCTAGAATGTCCTTGAATAAATCTCATGTGATCATACACACACACACACACACACACATATGTGTATGTATGTATGTATATGTATGTATATGTATGTGTATATATATATATGCATATATATATATATATATATATATATATATATATTTCTTTATTCTTTCCTAGCATAGATACTGGATTATCATCCTATCTTTCACTTTGGAGGGATGTTTACCGCCAAATGAAGCAATGGCACTTTATGATTCCTAGAACCATACCAATAGCCCTCATTCCATCCTACCAGTGTACTCCTGCAATGGACTCAATTCATTATACCATTTCCCGATTTTAGAATATTCTATGCTTAGAACCTCTCCATGATAGATAGAAACTGTCATGAACTATACTAGAAACTTCCAGTTTGCTTTCCTATCTCTAGGGCCTTCCTATCAGAGGTGGGAAACAAATCAGTTAAATGTGAAAGAAACTTGACTCATTTCTAAAAACACCTAACATTTATATACCTTCATCACTGAGTGTGGGATGACCTAGATGTTTTAACTTTAATCATAGAGAAAAGATAAGGACTTGATATAACCTACTCAGGAGGACCTCCTATAGTTTTGTTGATCTTGCTATCAATGGCCTAAAAAGCATTGCATCTATGGCCTAGACTCCCTACCACTTCCTGAGTTGCTGATGTATCCTTTCCCCTTAGGAGATCTGATTGTGTGCTTGTCTCTCCATAGCTTGGGATTCTGAATGTTCCTTTGCCTTGTATCCCCATGACTCCCTCCTGATATCCTTGGGTATCTCACATGAGTCACAAGTTTTCCCTTGTGTGAGTTCAAATGCAGCTATTGGAATGATCTATTGAATTTGTTATTCTGGGGCTGTAATAGATTTTTTCCTCTTCAAAGAGACTAGCAAAGGCTCCATGACCTTATCACTTCTCTGCCAGTCAAATTTCTCTCCCCCACTCCTCCCCACCCAGGTTTTCCAATTTCAACTCCAACTCCTGGGCAACTTCCCCAGAGGATGCTACATTATGAAGGAAAATATTATTAAAATGTGGAAGGCAAGAAAGAGATCTTTGACTAAATGACCATTTGGTCTCAAAAAATGAATGCAAATCCTGAGTCCTAAATATATGGATTGTGAGGCTTCTCTGCCATAAGTCCTGTCTTGGTCCACTGCTGCTAGGTCACATGTTCTATTTTTCCTCATCTTCCTGGTGTCCCAGATGCCATTGAAAGCTCTGTCACATTAATCACCTAGTTCCCCAAGGAGAGAAAAAAAATGTTTTAAATGATTAGGGATCTTAAATTTGGAGCTAGAATGTAGCTTATAGTTTTGTCTTATCATTAGACAGATGAGAAAAATAAGACCCAGAGATGTCCAATGAATTGCCTGAGGTTACATAGCAATGCCAAGATTCTGACTTAACTATTATTATTACTCAAAAT
This sequence comes from Pseudochirops cupreus, assembly GCA_028627135.1. Lineage (NCBI taxonomy): Eukaryota > Metazoa > Chordata > Mammalia > Diprotodontia > Pseudocheiridae > Pseudochirops > Pseudochirops cupreus. The sequence continues at coordinate 10,292 of JAQQSU010011791.1, forward strand.
CTCACATTCTTTTCACTGCATTATTTTATCTCATCTACATCTCCAGGCTGTCTATATTATCTCACCATACAAGACAAAGTCAAGTCCTCCTCCTTTTTCCCCGGGTCCCTGATGCTCTCCCACAAACTTTTCCTTCCCTTTCTCTTTTGGAGTGTGTACCATTTTCCTAGTCAAACTCATCATCAGTATTCAACTGGTAGAAATATTTTATTCTCCATAAAACTCAAAAGGTAAAGAGAAGAGGAAAATATGCCCGTATTGCCTTTGTATACACAGACTCAAAATCTAATTCAAGAAACCTGCTAGAAGGAAAAAAAAATATTTCACACCTAAAATTATTAATCAACTATTATATTTATGAAAGGTAAATACTCATTTATATAAATTAGTACTTCTAAAACACTTATAAACACTTTATTCTCTTCCAAATATTTTCCCTTACAATGCAATTTGCAAAGACAAATCTTGATATTAACTTTTCCTGAATTATCACAAATTTTAAACTAATGTAACCCATTTAATAAGACTTTCTATTCATGTTTGTGGTTTTTTTTTATTATAATTCAAGACTTGTTAGAGGTAAAAAAAATCTGTTTTTTTTTCTTTTTCATCAAATAAAGCAAATAATAGTTTTAATGTTGGAAAGAAGAGATTGATTCCCTTGCTACATTTTAAAACCCATATTTCCAGAGGTAAAAGTTATAAGTGGAAATAGGCACATTGAGTATTAGAAAAGTGAAGATTTTACAATTATTTATGTAGTATGGCATTTTAAATATTAGAAAAGGGACTTCATGAGAGTAATTCTATTAAAAGTTTTAAATTGTGCACTCATATTTTTCCTGCACTGCTGTGTAATAAAAAGAACACTGAACTCAGAATCAGAAGATGGATCTTACATAATGTTTCCACCATGAACTTGTGTGATTTTGAACAATTCACCTCTCTAAGCCATACTTTCTTCATCTGTAAAGGATGAATAATAAAATGACATATTTTCCACGTTATATGGCTATTATAATGAAACACTTTTGCAAACCACAAAGTGCTATAATAATTAAACTGTTCTTACTATTAGCATTTCAATTTAAAACAAATTTAATTGCAAACTAAAAGAAATAGAATAATATAGGAAATAGTGGTCATGAAAAACAGTTTAATGTCTTAGGTTATCTCTCTTCCTCCTTTCTTATTTTGTAAAGTGAGGAACGTAATACCTGTCTTACATAGCTCATAGGTGTGCTGAAGAACAAATTAGACAACTGGGCTAGTTAGGTGGTACAGTGAATAGAGCACTGGCCCTGGAATCAAGAGGACCTGAGTTCACATCCGGCTTCAGACACCTAACACTTACTAACTGTGTGACCTTGGGCAATTCACTTAACCCCAATTGCCCTTCCTTTCCCCCTCCAAAAAAAAAAAAAGACAGATTAGACAATGTATGAGAAGGTACTTTGGACATTATCTGCTACAGAAATTTAAAAAATTCTTTCCACATATTCACTTATTATTTAAACTATGCTACATTACGGTATTTAAAATATATGTCACCTGCTTGCCCGTAAGGGGTTATTTCTTTTTTTTTTTTTTTAATTAAATTCTTTATTAAATTTTTTTGAGTTACATCTTTTCTCCCCGTCTTTCCCCCGCCCACCACCCCAAAACAGCCATCCCAGTATTTCCCCCCTCCCCCAGTCTATTCTCTCCTGTGTCACTTTTTGGTAGGGAAGGATGGATCTCCCAACTGCAGTGCCTGTGTATCTCAAGTTCCAGTTGGATGTAGTCAATAA
>JAQQSU010011792.1:0-12080 GCA_028627135.1 Pseudochirops cupreus
GTTGGGTTGTGCCAATATAATAAAAATAATAACACTACTAAATTTATTCAATTTACTGCTTCAATGATAAACCATATTATCAAGAGTATTTTAAAGAAATTAATAAAATTAAAAAATCATTTGCTGAAAGATCTTAGAATATCAAAGAAAATAATGAAAAAAATGTAGAGATAAAAGAATAGCACCTCAAACTATATTATACTGCAGTAATCGTAAAATTATTTGACATTAGTTTTAAAAAAATAGAGTAGTACAATGGAACATAGTCAAAAAGGGAGAATCCGAAACAATGGAAGTCATACCAGTGTGAAGATAAGCTAAAAAATAATAATAAACCACACTTAAGAAAGAAATCCCTATTTAATAAAAGCTGCTAGTAAAGCTGGAAAACAATCTCAAAGAACTTAGGTTTAGACAAACTACTTACACTGTATTCCACAATAAATTCAAAATCAATATGACTTTAATTTTATTGATCATGTTATGAAAAAGTAAGAAGAGATAGCAGATCATATACCTTTAACAACAGTGGGAAGAGAAGCAACTTCATTTGGTATCAGTCATTAACTACAGCAATTCTAAAAATGGCTGAGCAGTCAACTCATTCCCCTTAATTGATAGGTTGCTCACCTTATTATTACTAAGCAGGCAAGCTTCTAACTGACAGACAGTCTGATAAACATAATCTCTGAATAATCAAACTCACAGGAGATCTGAAGAGAAGTGGACAGATATATCCCTGGCTAAAATATGATGGCTTATCAATGATGACTTACACATAAGTCATATTTATATAATACTTTAAAGTACTTTCCAAACAATAGCCCTGCAAATCAGTATCATTCATTATCTTTATTTTACTGATAAGAAATGGGTGCTGAGAGGTTTAAGTGATGGGATTCCAACTCAAAGACTAGTACTCATTCCATTAATTGTAACAATGTATCTCTATTCTCAAAGGAGTTCTAAACAAGTGATAGGTACTATTTTCACAACGGCCTTATGAAAAATATAGAAATAAAAGAATGTGATTTCTGTTTCATGAGGATTAGACATAAGAGACATGAGATAAGGAGGAGTCAGAAATCCTGGGTTTATAGCTCTCATTATGCCGTTTACTACTTGCGCGACTTTTGGCAAATGGTGCCAACTCTTAGAGGAGCATGTAAGACTAAAACTATACTTGAATATAAATCTAAATTAAATTGTAGGGGGTGGGGGTGGGAACTGATGTGTTAAATTTGCACAAAATACATTTTCCCTCATGTTCTTTGTTCTCTCTGCCTCTGCCTTTACGTTCATGCATGATGTTTCTTATCCATCCAGAATATGCATCATGCCTTTCATCTACTTAAATTGCAAGTGATAGGCCTCACCTTATAGGTGAATTAGAGGGATGCCTGCCCCAGGCATGTGAAGACATAAGGGCAGACTACAACAGTTTGTTCCAATGCCCATGAAGGAGCTTAAGTAGGAGCTATGGAGATCTCAGCTCTTGGTTAGATATCAAAGATGCCAGGTCATTGACAATAGTAGTGACTTTTGTCTTACCACTGAATTTTGATGACCCTGGAAAAGAGAGTGAGACTGACAACTTTCTGCCTCACTTACATGTAATTCTGATGCAAGTCAAGACATTACACTGTGACATCATTGTTTCTCTTTGAATCAAAGGACAAGCAGCTTGTCCTTCATGACCCAGCTCAAATTCTCAGTTTTCTAGTAAACATTCTTTGACTAATCCAGCCTGAAGTGAATTCTCTTTTCTCTGAATTCCCATCATGCTCATTGTCTGTAGTCCTCATTTAGAATTTTCGTATATTGCCTTGGGATGCAGTAATTTTCTTCTGATAAGTTTAGAGGAATCTGAGGTTTAGCACTAGACAGAAAATAGCACAAAATAATGGAAGGGTTACACCTCTATATCTTATCTACATAATTACAGCGTAAGCAATTAAAGGACAAACTATATCCACTTGTGTATTCTCCCCACCCCAATACAATAGTGCCTGAATTGCATAGATATTTGCTGAGAAAAACTAAAGATGTTTCCAAGCATGGCAGCCCCTGCTACTGGGAAGGCTGAGACTGCTGCATCCCTTGAGTTTACAGTAGGGCTAAGGCCAATTGGAAGTCCACACTAAGTCTGGTACAAATATGTTAAGCCACAAAGGGTAGGGGAGGAGCACAAGGCTGTTTATGAATAGTAAACTGACTCAGGGAGGAAACAGAGTACATCAAAGCTTCCTTGCTCATTGGCAGTTCTGTGTAGCCTGTGAGTGATCGCCTGGGGATGATAGGTAGAAACAACCTAAAAACAATAATAATAAGGATAATAACTTGTTTTTTTTTCCTACTCGACTCTATCATTTCAAATAGAGGTGAGCAAAAAAATGTAACACATGAACAAAAGAGTTGCTACTTAGAGGCTCATCCTGTATTTTGTTTAAGCTCTGACACAAAAATGTCATACATTATTTTTTTTTTACTGCCCATGTTTACTTGTGTTGGGCAGTCCCAGCTATGCCCAGTTTTTTGCTAAACACATGGGTATCCAACATTTAGTCATATGAGCAATAGAAAATTATATCCCTGACCACCAAAGTATCAAATTCAACCTCCTTCATCTCTCAGGTAAAAGTGTGAATTTCCTTTATTTCTCTCTTTTTTTAATCAATAATATTCAAGAAATTTCATTAAAAAAAACTTTGGGGTCTCTTTTTATCCACAAAAAGCTTTAAAATAAAGAAGAGAGCAAGGAGGGGAGAGGAACGAAACATATTATAACTTGAGTTTTCAGCAATTTTTTTTTTTAGCATTAGGATTTCCTGTTTTCCTCCCTTGATCATAGACATAACATTGCTTGTCTCATCATCACCAAAAAGCTGCAACGGCTGCCAGCCAGAGCTGCTGGGAAGTCATAAACAGATCATGTGGCTTCTGAGTTAAGGGGAAGCATTTAGACAAATTAAAATCCTCCAGGGCTAATTCAGATGAATATTCTGAACTATTCAACCCTTTGGACACACATTTTGTCCAAGTAAGAAGTCCATCCCCTAGGTTTGAGCAAACACATGCCGTTTTACAAGTTAGTCAGTTCCAGGTTTGCTAATGTATATGTAGATAGCCATCCATAGATGTATTTAACTCCTGCCTGTATTAAAACGAACACCCTGATATACAGTCGAAGAAATGATTCCCTAAAAACCTCTACACTCCACTAATAGACTAGTACTAAAATCAGTTCCAATACTATTCCTGAGTCAGAAAGATCAAGTGGCATTCTTAGATTTGCCCGCTACTATTAGTGTTCACTTAGAAAAGTCATTCTTGCCTCCTTTTCTTCACCCATCTCTTACCACCCACCCCCATCCTCCCCACTTCAAAGGGAATAACCCTGCAAAGTAGCCTGAGGTCCTCAGGCAAAATCTGTTTTGTAATTTTTTAATCACTAGTAGGCTGAACAAAATTCTTCCAACACAAACTCCCTTTCACATACACACACACACACACACACACACACATTTATATTTTACAAAAACAAGCCTATAAAGTCCTTTTACCAAGTACATTGCAAAACTTTTTTTCAGAAAGTAATATTCCTGCTTTCAGCATCTGAGCTTTCACAGTAAGAAGGTAAGATTTCTGGTTGAACAGAAATATTCATAGGCCACTCCATTAATAGACAGAATATCAAATGTCTTTATAACATAAGGTGCCCTACAGAATTCTCTGCAAGCCCAATCTATATATTCTGAGAATATGTCAGAACATGAAAGTCTAGACAGGAGAATGTGGCTATCCTCAGGAAATGCTGAGGATCCTCAGCTCTCCAGTGTTAGCAAACTCAAGCTCGAGGGCTGTGGACATCTTGGTTTTATTTTCTTCTCCACAGGAATTTACCTTAGGGCTCCCCCCACCTTTTTGTTAAATTGGCACAAGAGTAATTTCTTCTTTGTGCCAGAACCTAGAAAAGACCAGTTATAATGGCTTAGGTTTGAAGTGATATACGATTTTTCCCCCTTTTTGGTGACACTGAGCTAAATAGGCTCTTCTGCCTCTCTCAATCTCCAATTAGCCCCTCACAATTTTCACAAAAGGCTCTCTGGTGGCAAGTGACAAACCTTGCCCATTGCAGAAAGAGAGACAGAATCCTTTTCCAAATGGATAAGGAGCCCTGATGGAGAGGACAGACTAATTTGCTGTTTTCATCAGTGTCTTCTATGCCTAGAGCTTCTATTGAGGAATTATTGTCATAAAGAGTGTTCTGGATTCCATTACAAAGAAAACATGAATAATACATCATAGCCTTGTGCTTTTATTTAATTTCAATCAGTGGAAAATGAAAGCAGAAATACTGTGTCCAGCTGAACTCCTGGCAAAATCAACATGGAGCATGGTTTCTTTGGGACCCAGGCAGCTGCATATTCAGTACAACTTTCGGCAATGCCATATAATGCAATCAGTCACACAGGAGTCCTCGATTGCTTTAAAAGCAGGCAGAAAGAAAAATGGGATGTGTTGCAATGAGAGCCTAAGCCTCCATCTCTTAGCTCTAGCCTTGCATTCTATTTATGATCAGAAATTGGAAATTATTTGTTTTTGTTTGTTTTTGCTAACCTTGTCTATGTATTCTTCTATTTCTGCTCACTCTTACTGTGCTCTCATGCTTATTACAGGAAAATCTACTGCAGCACAAAACAAAAGCAAAAAAAAAAAAAACAACCACTGATGTTGAAGAGTATGTCTGGTCTTTTAAGATTAATGAGCTCTGTATAATCTCAGAAATAAAATGGCACTTTTCATTACTGTCCAATGGGAGTTATCCATTAAGATAGACCTCAAACATCTATCTATATATTTATATCTGTTTCTATCTACACACACACATATAATATACATAACTACACAAATTTTTATACATATAAACACAGATATGTATGCATATATATTCTGCATATTGAGATCTATATATACATATATGTATATGTGTGTGTAAACATATGTACACATGCAAAAAAGCCTGTCATCCATCTCTCTCCCCCACACACACACACATATACATGCACATATGTCCACATATACTGTCAAAACAAATTGTCATTATATGCCATTAATGTTGGAATAGATAATTTGTACCTTCAAGGACAGGAATGTTGTATGCCTATTCATTTAATCTTTTAGTCTCTGACTGCTGAAGTATAATTAGTCTCTGTAGAGATTAGTAGTGATAACTACAGTTCAGTCTGGTGTGGTAGATCCAGGATAAGCTTTAAAATCAGAAAGACTTAGTTTCAAGTTTTGCCTGTGATATACTCTATGACTGTGTTCAAATCACTTTACCTCTAGGTGACTCAGACAGCTCCTCAGGAATATGTTGCCAAAGAGCTGATGATCTTCATTAGTGGAAAGATGTTCCATATCAGGGACTTTCCTGCAGAGTAAAATCATAGATTTGTGCTCTCTCTCTCTCTCTCTCTCTCTCTCTCTCTCTCTTTCTCTCTCTCTCTCTGTCTTCTCTCTCTTCTCTCTCTCTCTTTTTCTCTCTGTCTGTCTCTCCCTCTCTGTCTCTCTGTCTCTACCTCTCTCTCTGTTTTTCTCTCTGTCTTTCTCTGTCTCTGTCTCTCTCTGTCTCTGTCTCTCTCTCTGTCTGTCTCTGTCTCTCTGTCTCTCTGTGTGTCTCTCTCTCTTTCCTCCCTACCCTGCCCCCATGTAGTGCACACTGACATAGTATTTTAAACTTCACAAAGAAGTATGTAATAAATATCATAACTAGCATTGCTATAGCTCTCTAAGTTGGCAATATGTTTTACATATGTTCACTCATTTGATCCTCACAAGAATCCTATGAGGTAAGTGCTATTATTATCCCCATTTTATAGGGAAGGAAACTGAAGCACAGAGGGGTTCTTTGGGGTGTCTTGCCCAGGGTCACAAAGTTAACAAGTATATGGGTCAGAAATATGAACTCAGATCAAGATCAAAGTCTCTTACTTTCTCCATCTATAAAAGTTAAATGGCAGGAAAAGGAGGTTTTCCTTTTGAGGATACTGAATAGTAATGCAGTGAAAATAAAATGAGATTTTTTTTAAAGATAAAAACCAGCCTTTCCAGATCCATATATTTAAGAGTTCTTTCCTCTTATGCATACATAGATGGGCAAGGGAGATTGTAAGAGAAGCCAGGGACCCTCCAGCCCCAAGTGATGACAGCTCCAGGCACTGATAGCCTTGCTAAAAATGTCACTAAAACAGTATTCACCTCACTACTGCATAGCAAACCTCTCCTTCCACCTTGGGCTAGGCTCTGCAAAAGTGAGTTAGTGGGAACGAACCTACTCCAAAGTATCTCAGGTTAAAGCAGCTACTTTCTCCTCTCTGCCATAGCGCAGTTGTCTAGGTTTTCAAACTCAGGATGTATGTAGTGATCTGAGGTACATCTAGACTTACATGTAAGGTCCACAAGACTTATGAGAAAAGATGCAAGTACTTTCTCTCTTTGGTTTCACCGAGCAAGCTGGTCAAATAGGCCTTCCATGTTGGTAAAGGAAAATTACTTTTCTCTTTCTCTTACCATACTCGTGCAATTACCAACAGGCTTAAAACCAATGGACATGAAGATCCACATACGTGCAAATGGGGGAGAAGAGTCTGACACATATACAGACACCATTAGCTTGCTAAGATAACATTGTTCACCTTGAAAACAGCAGGTTTACGTTCTGCGAGAATGTGAGGACTGGAGCATGTGTGGACAATCTGAATTGTCTTACCACATGATTGAAAGGTGCCTTTTTTCATTGGTTGTGTAGCTGGAACTGACTGAATCTTCAAAAAAAAAAAAGCCTTATTCAGCACCAGTTGGACCTGTGGGCTTCATTTGTAACTGAGGGAACAAGACAACTCTTTCACTAATGGCTTCCTGTAAGAGAATCATGCCGTTTTAGAAAGGGCCAAAAGACTTTTGACCCTTTTTCCCCTTTCCATCTCCCATAGGCCATATGGTCCTAAAAAGCATGTCTGGGCCTTTGGACTTTCTTTTTGTTCTTAGCCTTGGTGAAAGCAGCTGCCTCAAGGACAAGGAATGGGAATCTAGCAATCCAAGCATCCAAGCTAGGTGTTGTAGTCAGTAAAACAGAAAAGCACTGAGGAGTGAAGGTTGGACTCTAGTCCAACACAAGCTGATTTTAGAGATGAACTTGGTGATATGGAGGAATTAAGCTAAAATGATATAGAGGAGATTATGATCTGATATGTTTGTACGAAATGTTTATATGCCTGTTCTTGCTCTACCTTTAAAGTAAATATCCCGTTGTAAAAAGTATCTGATATTAAGTGGTTAAATGGAACTCAAATACTAGTCACTGTCCTCTAAAACTGGAGGGTTGGAACACAGACATTGGGGATTCCCACTGACAGCAGAGAAAAGTGATATTCCAATCTCCCCTCCAGGCATCTGAAAACCCCAAGGGGAAAATGTAGTAGTCCTGGCCTTGAAAGAGTGGAACCAGAGCTAACCTATGTTACAAGAGCATTTTATGTAAACTGGACACAAAAATTAGACAAAATGAAACTTTACGAGGACTATCAGGTGCCTTCTCTAACAGCCCAGAAGGGTAGGAGGAAAAAAGGGAAGTTGGGCACATGGTGGTGTAGGGGTTTTGTTGTTTACTGGGGTGGCAGGAACAAGAATTATTTCACTTTGAGAGATAGTAATGAGTTGTTGACTGGACTGAGGTCTCTCACCACCCAAGAAGCCATAGGTGACTATTTCTACTCCTCTCAGCTTGTACCAGGAAAACAAAACAGATCTAATTTCATTCTTCTCTCATGATCTGAATGCTGCTGCCCTTCCTGGTTCCTGATTGCTGTTCTTCCCTAAGAGGGAAGGAATCTCCATTAGTCACAAGTGGCTTCTTTTTAAATGATTGCTCACTCCTTTTCCAATAAAGAAAATGCACAATCAAGTGAAAGGCCACAGGAAGTAGGGAATTGTGGGTAATCTGACAGATCGTCATGTCTCTGACTCCTTCATAGTTTCCAGTCTCTAAATCAACAAGCATTTATTAAATACTTACTATGTGTCAGGGACTGTGCTACATATTAAGGATATAAAGAAAAGATAAAAATATATTTACCCTCAAAGAGCTTACATGTTTATAGCATGCGAATAAAAGTTAAAGACAGAGTAGATGGAAGGCATTGGGAGAGAAAGGAATTAGTAGGGAATTGGGGAACTAGGAAAGTCTTCCTGAAGAAGGGAGAATTTGAGTTGAATCTTCAAGGAAGTCAGAGAAAGGGGAGGTGGAGGGTTACATTAGAGGAACTGCAAGCAGGTCAGTGTATCCAAGTAACAGAGTAAGTGGAGAGTAAAGTATAAGAAGACTTGAAGAATTCTGGGTTATGAAGATCTGTAAATGCAGGAGCAGTTTGTAATGTTTGACTCTAGAGTCAGTGAGCAAGACCACTGATAGGAATGATGAGAATTCACATAGAATTCTCATTTAAATTTGGATCATAAATTAAAGATTTTGAGGAGGATTCTGGGAAGTTTGCAGAATAGGTCAGAAAATTCCAAGCTCTCAAGATTTTCCCTCACAAAAGAGTTAAAATAGCACTTTAGGGTGAACAAAGTATAGATGGAGATAAATAAGAACAGGGAATAACCAGGGTCCTCCTGGGACAATTTAAGAAGATCAGAAGAAAAATCTCAGGATCAGGTTTGTTCCCTGTGAAGAGTAAACACTTCCAGGCTAGGTTCTGATTTAACAGAAGCAGCAAGCCTCTTAAACAAGTGGCAAGCCCTGGGGTTAGTTGGTTTGAGAGGCTGCCTAGGCCCCTGTCTCTGGAACTCCTACCCCTGGATAGTGAGGGGAGCTGAACATTTGAGTCCAGTAAAGATAAAGGGAATCTCTGCTGACCAGGAATGCCACACCCACCTGTGCTGCAAAGAGTGGCTGGGGTGAGAAACAACCAACACACACTCACCTGGTGAGAGCAAAAGCAGTGGAGCAGAAAGCCCCTGTCTGTGGGAACTTACAAGAGGTTAGAGGTTCGGCTTTGATTTCAGGCTAGAGGGGAAAACTGAAGATCTGGGGCTAGAGACACTATTTCCCATACCCCAGCGCTGGAGGTGACTATAAATAATTAAGCTATCCCCCCCAAAAAAAGAGGGGAGAACGAGGGAATAGGTAAATAAGGGTATAGAAGGGTGCTTAGATTAATGGGAATGGGAGGATAGAGGAGGTATCCTTGGAGGGAGAGAGGCAAGTTATAGGAGGGTAAGGTAGTGGGTAAAATGAAAGTAGAGGAGGCAGGAGGGATAGGAAACAAGAGATATGCATATACATAAAAACAAAGATCAGGAGTAGAATAGATTTGGGAAAGTATATGTCTATATGTGTATGTATATATGTATATGTGTATGCACCTATCTATAGCTATAGAGAATCATATCTAAACTTTATTGTAGCCTTCTGGATGGGGGTTTGGGGGGAGATAAAAAAAAAGTGCACAACAGAGAGCAAAAGAAAACTTACAAAGAAGCAAAGAAAAGACGGACAATTCTCAACACAACAAGTATTATTTATCATATAGGTTTTCTTGAAATGAAAATTTATTATTACCTATTTTTAATCCTCTTACATTCTGCTATGCACACAACATGCTTTTTTTCTTCTAACTTTGTATTTAAGCTCCAATATTTTAAATTTATGATATATTTTTGTTTCTTTTCTCTATATTCTGGCACTTGAGTCTAAAATAAAATTTCGTAAAAAAAAAAAAAGAAAGAAAGAAAGAAAGAAAAAAGAAATGAAAGATTTTGTTCTTTTGTGTAGACCAAAGTAAAGGTAGAGCCCTTAGATGGTCATTTTATTTTTATAACGTTGGCAAAGGAATTGTCATTGATTAAATGTCTAGATCTCCCCAAACACAGTAAAACTTTGCAGACTGTAGCCTCCCTGGGATGTTGGACTGAACCAAACTTTAGAAGTTTCTTACTTAAGTTTTCTTTTTGCTTTAACTGGTATTGATGGAAGTCACGTGCCTTGTCATCAAGAAAAGGGAGAAAAAGAAATGCAGATAGAGAGACAAAGAGAGAAAAAAAAGAGACATAGCCAGAGACAGAGAGAGAAAAGAGAGACAGAGAAAAAGAGAGAGAGAGAGAGATGTAGATAGAGAGTCTCAGACACACACAGAAAGATTGCTTTATTAATTATCTCACTTTGCTATAGCAATTTCTTTATTCAGGTAGTTACTAGTATCTGTACACAGTCAATTCTTAAGTCATTCTTTACACTTTCTACTGCTTCATTCATTTCTCCCCAGACCATAGACTCCCCGGCCTCTACTATGGAGCATCATTCAGTGGAGCAACCCCTGGAGAAAAGAAGCCAAACATCCCTGACCAGAAGCAACCATTGACCAACTTCAACTAACAGGTAGTTTAGCTGAAGTAGTCACTTTGACAAAGCAAGGAGAGGTAACATGAGCCAGGTGGGACCAACTACAGGTGGTCCAACTATATCCTCTCAGACTCAGTCCTTAAAACAGCCCAGGACTATGTGTCCAAGAGCCCTGGAAATATCAGTGCTCCACCACCATCCCCCCTCCAAAAATAGGAGACTCCACCATCTCTTCTTACTGACACAGTCATTATTCAGTGGTGCAAATCCTCTGGAGCTATGACCTGACATTTACCTCTGCAGTGGGTGCTCCTACCTCCCCAACACAACTACTGAAAAGTGAGAAAAGGTAGTTACATGCTACTGAAGTCCTTGGCATTGTCAATTAGCTCAACATAGAGCTGTGGTAGAAATATTGTTATATAAGTGGAAAGGACATTAAAGATGCATTCCATATGCTTTATCTCTTCAGCCTCATTGCCCTGGAAAATCCCTGTGCTCACAGAACCTGGTCCCTCCATTTTGAGCAAGTGCCCAGGCCAGCCTCCATACTCTCTCCTGCTTCCTCTCCTCATTCCTGACTCTCCAAATTTCTCCATGCCCCTCTAGCCCCCCATGTCTTCTCTCTTCTCTGGGTCCAGCTCCTAGGTTTTCAGTTCTTCTTCATATGTTGTCTGCTCCTGTTAGAATCTATGTTTTCTGGGAACAGAGGCTCTATTTCTCTATGCTGGTATTTGTGTTCCCAGTTATTAGCACAATACATGAAACAAAGTAAACGTTTAATGTTTAAATGTTTAAACATTTGTTTATTGACTTACACCCTAAGGAAATGGGACCTTTCCTCCTGACCAGCAGCTGAAATCCCAGATAGGTGTTCTTTCTCCCTATTAGAATGTGAGTACCTTGAGACCAAGGATTACTTTGTTTTTCTATGTGTATCTCCAATTTAGTACAGTAGTTTGCACATTGTTAGAACTAAATCATTGTGGGTTTGTTTGTTTGTTTTTTTTCCAATTCCTTCATTCCTTCTTTTTGAGTGGAAAAGAGGAAAAAAGTAGCTGCTGGCTTGGTCATCTGCTATCAATTTTTCATTTTAGTCAGGGATCACCATCTGGCAATCTATTTTTCACAGAGCCATGTACTGTCAGATCCAAGGGGAAATCTATTCTATTTTCAGATCAAGTGATTCTTGGTATACCACCACTGCCCATCTTTGTCAAGACACTAAGAAACAGGCCTTCTATATAACCTCTTGACATTTACTAAATATGAAAGCAGTTTTCAAGCTGGATGTATTGCTTTGGGTAACTTCCTCATCCCTCTTTAACCTGAAATTGCCCTGCCTTCTTCACACTATCAAAATCCTTTTATGCAATGGTGAAACTATACAGATAAAAATAAATACAATAACTTTTCTCAGGAAGGTTTTCCACATATTTTTTCCTTTGCAAAATTGTGCAAAATTTTAACCTGTTAAACAAAATTTTCTTTGTAGGAAATGTGAAGCCTTAGAACTAAAACTAAAGTAATATTATTATTCTAGATGACATATCACCATAGCCCCTAAATGCTTGAATTAAATTAAATTAAATCACTTTCCAAAAAACACTACATACATACATATTATATGTGTATATATATATATATATATATATATATATATATATATATATAT
>JAQQSU010011793.1:0-12080 GCA_028627135.1 Pseudochirops cupreus
AGGAGATGGGCTTCATATTTACATGGAGAGGCTTATATAAACTGATGCTAAGTAAGAAGAGCAGAACCAGAAAAATTTGTACACAATCACAGACACATTGTATGTATGATGACCAACTTTGATGAACTGGACTCTTCTCAGCAATGCAGTTATAAGACAACTCTACAAGTCTCAGGATGGAAGGAGATATCTACATTCAGAGAAAGATCTAGAAAGAACAGAGTTTAAATGGAAACTGAAGCAATCTACATGCTATTGTTCTTTTCCACGTTGGGTTTTGTTTCTTTTTTCCCATTGTTCACTCCATTGGTTAAAACCCTTCTATAAAACCAGGCTAATGTCCAGTGTGAAAGTATTTGCAGATCCTGTACTTGATTGCAAGCCGCCATGGTGGGGGGGGGATGTGGGGAGAGGGAGAGGAGAAAATTTGAAACTCAAGGGACTGTGGAACTGAATCTTGTAAACCAAAAGTAAATAAACAAATCAATTTAATAAAAAATTAGTTTAGCAAAACTCTGTTATTAACACTGTTTCTTGTTATTGATAAATTTTCTTTCAGCATAAAATATGAACTCCCACCTAAATCATAATTATAACCACTACAATATTGTCATTGAAAATAGTTCAGCAAAATAGTATAAAAAAGAATGAATTTGACAATGTTTGATTGGGATTTTATATTATTGTAAGTGCTCGTTCATCAATATTTTTTAAAGATAAGAAGGGCAAATACTTTGTTTAATAAGTTAGTACCAAAGTTGTCCACTGTGTATGATGTGAATCCTGTTGCTTTGCACATTATTCTTTTTTGTTCTGTCTTTTTTCCCTTCTGTATCACTGAATACATTTCCCAATATTTCTTTCAATTCTTCATATTTGTCATTCCTTAATGCATAGTGACATTTAATTACATACACCCACTATAATTTGTTCAGCCATTCCGTATTTGTCATACATAAACTCTGTTCCCAACTTTTTGTTAATACATATGATGTTGATATGACTGTTTTGTACAGACAGGGCTTTTCTTATTGAGTATAAAACAAGCCATGGGGTTCTGGGTCAACAGGTAGGAACAACTTAGTAACTTTTCTTGCACTATTTCAAATTGTTTTCCCAAACAGATGGACCAGTTTACAGCTCCACCAGTAATGAATTTGTTTGATTGTTCCCCAGTCCTTTTCCAGATTCGGATCCAACTTTGACTTTTTAAATTTTTTTCATGACCTCTGCCAGTTTGATGTGATACCTCCAAGTTGTTTTAATTTATATTTATATGACTACAAGCAATTTTGAACATTTCTTCAGATGGTTACTGATGATTTAAATTTCTTGTTTTGAAACATATTAATATCTTTGGCTCTTGCTTCCAGTTTTGCCATTGGTTCTAAGTGAATTGTTTTCTTTCTCTAGTACTTTGAATTCTGGGTTTATCAAAAATTAGATTGATATCTGTACTTTCATTTTATCTAATCTATCCTATTGGTTCCCCTTTCTATTTTTGTACAATGTCAGAGTTTTAATAATTATGACTTGTAATAAAATTTGAGGTCTGCTCATACTAAACATTTTTCTTACTTTTCCCCATCCTTTTTTCCCCTCTCAACTTTCTGTTCTTCTATAAAAATTTTGCTACTATTTTGGTTAAATACCTAATGTGTCTCTTTGGTAAATTGATTGGCACAAAATAAGAGCTTCCGATTGATTTGTACGTTAATTTTAGCAGGTTGATGGAGAGCAACCATGAACAGTGGATAGCTCTACAATTATTTGCATTATTGGAAATTGTTTTGCACTCTTATTTATGAAACCACTGGGTGTGCTTTGGTAGGTTATTTTATTTAATGGATTTTTGTTGTTATTTTAAGGGACATTTCTATTTTTTCTCCCTATGCATATATAAAAAAAATTTTTTCTTCTTAGTAAGATATAGAAATAGATAGTTGATATTAAATTTGGGAAGGCATAGATTCAAGGCTACCTCTGACATATATGGGCGGTGTGTGGTCCTGGGCAAATCTCTTTAACCTTTCGGCGCCTGAGGCAACTATCTAGGATTATATGATTCAAAGAAGGTGTTGACTGGCCTTCATTGGTAGTGTGAGTTCTTGGGAAGGAATTCCCTGTGTGTCCATGAAATTGCAGGCCCAAGCAAGCAAACAAGAAGGAAAGAAAGAAAAGGGAGGAAGGAAAAAAGAAAAAAGGAAAGGGAAAAGCTGATCATTTTGTGGATTTGTGATCCTTTGCTAAAGTCATTAATTATTGAGATATTTTCATTGATTCTGTAAGGTTTTCTAAGTGAACCATTATGTCATTTTCAAATAGAGATAATTTTACCTTCCTTTCATCAATGCATACTCTTCATTTCTTTTTCTTATATTCTTGCTATCGCTAGCATCTTTAATAACTGTGCCAAATAACAACAGTGAAACAATGAGAGTGAGTATGCTTTTTATACTCCTGATCTTACTGGGAAAGCTTCCAGTGTTTATTGCAAATAATACTAATGCTTGGTTTTAGATAAATACTTCTGCTTATATTAATGAAAGAGACTTTCATTTCTTTGCTTTTTATTTTTTTTAACATGAGAGATATATTTTACTAAATGTTTTCTTCTGAATCTATTGATATAATATCTGGTTTTTGTTGTTTTGTTATTAATACAACCAATTAATCAACAAACACTTATGTGTCAGGCATGTGATATATTATGCTAATTGTTTTCATAATGTTGAATAATTTTGGTTTGCTGCTATAAATCCCACATAGTTGTAATAAATCATTCTTTGGAAGTAGAACTACAGTATCTTTGCCAGGATTTCACATAAATTTTTTTTGAGGCATTCAAGGTTAAGTGACTTGCCCAGGGTCACACAGCTAGTAAGTGTTTGAGTTCACATTTGAATTCAGGTCATCCCGACTTCAGGGCTGGCACTCTATTTGCTATGCTACCTAGCTGCTCCAAGTATTTCACATAATTTTTTTTGTACCATTATCATCACTGAGGAGAGTTAGGATGGATAGTGAACAGAAGACCAGTCTCAGAGTCAGGATGGTTTGGGTTCAGGTTCTGCCCTTGTCCCATGTTGGCTTTAGGACCATAGCTGTCAATTAACTCCTTAATTAATCAATCAGTAAGCATTTATTAAGCATCAACCAAGAGCCAGATACTGTGGATATAGGGACAATAATGAAATATTCCTTTCCTTTAAAGGAGTTTGCATTGTATCTATTGGGTGATACAATATATACATGCAAACATATAGATGTGGAATATGTACAGAATACATTTTAAGAAATTTGCAAGGTGAGCATACTGGTTGTTGGAGGGGGATCAGTTAAGGCCAGGACTGTAGAAGGTAGTACTTGTTCTTGGTTTTGAAGGAAATCAATGATTGTAAGAAGTGGAGGTTAGAAGAGAGTATCTTCAGCAAATGCAGTGGTATGGAGACAGGAAATGGGGAGGGTCTTTTGTGAAAAACAGCGAGAAAGCCTGTCAGGATACACTCAAGTGTGCAGAAAATGGAGTAATATTTTTTAAAAAAGTCATATTGTAAGGACTTTAAAAGCTGAATGGTGAAGCTTATATTTGATATTAAAAGCAATTGGGAGCAATCTGAGTAGGGGAATGATCTGTACTTTTGTAAAATCAGCTTTAGTGAGTATAGAAAATGGATTGGGATGGGGAGAAAGAACCAAGGAGACTAATTAGGAGGTTATTGACATAGTACAGATATGAGGAGGGTGAACTAGGCTGATGACTTTGAGTTGAGAGAATAATATGTAATATGAGTTTTGTTGTGTTGGTAGAAATGACAAGATTTGGCAAGTGATTGGATATGAAAGAGTGAGGAGATGAGGATGACAATAAGGCTGTAAACATGAGTGACAAGAAGGATGATTGGTGTCACCAACAAAAGTAAGGAAATTTCAAATTGAGATAGGATGGGGGGGTATAGTGAAAATAAGTAGTACTGTTTTGGATATGTTGAATTTGACATGCCTATGAGACATCTAGTTAGAAATTTCCAGATTCTCTTTTTACTCTCTCTAACCTAATTCAAGTAAGAGTATGCTTTAGTAGTATGATCTCCTCTACCCAGTCTTTATTATCTACTTTCACATGTGATACTCATTTTTAAGAAATAATAGTTCATTTCTGAACCCTACTTTCCATTTCCAGATGTTCTACTTCTGTTTGTTCTAATTCTATTAGCGCATTTCCCTTACGTTCCTAGCTTTTATATTCTCAATGCCTCTCACGCAAAATAGGACTTCAAAAGCTACACTAATCATATCATGTTATTATGGCATATAAATGTTGAGTTATTATTTACTTGTTACTTGCTTTCAAGTCTTATTTTGCTTCAGCTATGTTGTTTCATTAATTAGTATAAATTAATAAAAGATTGAATTGGACAGAATAAGACAGAAGATTGAAATTTTCTGACATCAGTTATGAAATATATTTTTTTTAACTTGGTGAATTGTGTTCAGCTTTGTAAAAATGGCAATCTCATTGTACAAACTGTTTTTCCTTGATTTTTAGTGAATTTTATTCTGTTTTCTTTTTTCTTCTTCACTGGATAGTCTTGCTTGCTTTTTTATAATGCAATGCTTTTTGATTATCTGTAAGATTCTTTCCTTGATAGTGAAGCTTTGATTTGAGACTACACTTTCAGATGAATTAAATTTAGTTTTCCTCTCTCTTGACACCCTATGGATTCTATTGATTTTTACAATCTGGCACAAAGTAGATGTTGATAAATACTTGTTGATTGACATATTTATTCTGCTATTTGTTTTGAATTCTTCCAAAATTTTTCTTATATGATTTTCTGAAATCAGTATTTGTATAACTTGTTTTTCTGAGAGATCAGAGACAGCTAAGTGGTGCAATGGCTAGAATGCTCAATCTGCAGTATGGGAGACCAGAGTTTAAATCTGGCTTATGACACTTATTAGTTGTGTGACCTTGAGCATGTCACTAGGTTTTTGTCTTCTCAGATTCCTCATCCGTAAAATGGGGATAATAACTGCTCTCAGGGTTGTTATGAAGAACAAATGAGATTTTATATATATATATATAAAATATAATAAATCTCATTTGTATATATATGCATATATACATATATAGTACTTATCACAGTATGTGAAACATAATATGTGCTATATAAATATTAGCTATTAGTATTAATTAGTGTTATTATAATTATTATTCATCTCTGAGCTCTATTCTCTAGCTCTCTTGGTTTGATTTATATTCCAATTGTGCCATTTGAAAGCTTGCTACCTATCTCATGAGTCCTACATTTTCTGTTCTCTTTGAAAGGTTTTTCCTGCATGAGTTTTTTTTCTTTTTTCTTTGAAAAAATTCATGTGCTACACATGTTGCTATTTTGAGATGATGAAGAGACTCTGGAATTTGTTGTTGTCATTTACTCAGCCATCTTGAAGAAGTTTTATAACAATGTTTATACGGGAAAATGCCTTTGAGTTCTAACCAAGGACACTAGGAACATATTTTAGCCTCTTTTAATTGGAGGGATGCTCTTCTACCATCTGTATCTGGGATCTGGACTTAGGACCCAGGTCTACTTTTTCACTCCAAGGGTGCAGAGTGCAGCACAAATACTTCTGGCCAAGAGTAGGCTGCTAACTCTCAACATTTGTATAAGGTAAGAAAATTATAGATCAATTCATCTCCAGTTGTTCTAGTAATGAATCACCAAACAGATGAAATGAACATCTACAGATATGTGTTTGCACATCTGGTTCTAATGTATGATTTGTTCATAATTGGATGGCTTAATTTATGGGCCAGTTATATATTTTCTGGCATTCTCTTTCCATATAGCATGTAAAAATAACTGATAATAAATATATCTTTATTCGCTCTAGGTAGCATGGTTTAATGGCAAGAGTATTGGATAGGGATTTGAGCTCTTGGTGTGAGTGCCAAGTTTGCCATAACTAGTTGTGTGACTATGGACAAGTCACTTCTCTTCCATAAAACCTAATTTATTTATCTATAAAAATGAGATGGTTGAATTAGGTGATGCTTATTGTCCATATGTCTTTAAGTTTCTACCTAGAAATTTGGTTTACTTATTTATTTCATTATTTATAATTTAAAAAGCAATATGATATGAGGGTATAACTCTTCTCAGCATTTTTTCCTTAGTGAAAAAGAGTGAGGATCATTATATTATCACAAGCCTGAAAACAGATGATGATTTGCTCTGTGTAATTATGTTTAATAGTCATTCCTGGGATTGGTAAATGGTGAGAGTGTAGCACAAGCCACTAGAAGAAGAAGAGACTTACTCTGGCTGTTGGTGAGGTAGAGGTAGCATTTTTCACTTAATCTCTCTCTCTCTCTCTCTCTCTCTCTCTCTCTCTCTGTCTCTCTCTCCCTTTATCTTTGTCTCTCTCTTCCCCCTCCCTCTCTTTTGTGCCCCCCCCTTCAGAAAACCATATCAGGCTTGAGATACCCTGTAGGTCATCACCCACTCAAAACCTTGGGTCATGATCCTCTACTGATCCATTGACTTTTGCTACCAATTAAAGGATCCTTTAATTCAATATAAATTCCATTTTACTCAAAGAGGTTAGCAAATTAAATGACAAGGAAACATTAGAACTCCAAACCCCTCCAAAGAGAGGGGATTCATGTTTTCATGGGTTTTCATTCCAACAGTGGAGGAGGGCACACCTGTTAAGAATATGCATATGATATATGTGAGGGATTGTCACCTACCTTGTGGTGCCTTACACCTTTCACATGGGGCATGTGGATACCTATTCACTCTCTGAGCTGGATCACTCATCCTAGCCTCTACTCACACTGGCAGGTCTAGATTCTCAGAAAAGGGCCACCTTTTTCAAACAATGTAGTGTAGCAACAGTAATAAAGCACAACAGCAATAGTGAGGAAAGGTTATCTAGTGACAAAAACTCATTTCATAGCAGGGCTTCATGTCTGGGCCTGTTGGTGCTTGCCTGAGCTCAGGGACGGTCAGTTCCAGAAGGTGAGCACAAAGGATTGTTGTTATGGCAAGCTCAGGGCATGGCTTGCTTGCTGGGCCTTAGCTCTGGAAAACAGGGTGTCTCCTAATATCTTGACAACATGATTCCAAATTGTTCTCCAGAATGGTTAGATCAGTTCACAACTCTACCAACATCTTCCTTCCTTCCTTCCTTCCTTCCTTCCTTCCTTCCTTCCTTCCTCTTCTCTTCCTCTGTTCACATAGGGAAGTATACCCTTACCTTTGGATGCTCTGCCCAAAGGAATATACATTTTGATTGCTGAAACCTCACGTGATTTCTTAGGGTTTACAGGCTAGATTTCTTTTTTAAGGACCATACATTAAACCCAAATCACTCTGGCTCTCACTGATTGGCCTACAATAGGCCCCAGTTCAAGCCTCATTTGGTCATTGTTTGGACTCTAGTTCAGAGTGAGTGTAAATAGAAAATGTTTCTGTTTTGGCCAAAAACCCTGAGGGTCTTCCCATCCCAGATTGATTTTTTTTTCTGGATTAAGTAAAAGATTATTCTTTGCCTCTTTTATTACCTAGCCTTAATCACTGAATGGGCATTGCCTCAGACAAACTGAGACCTGGGAAAGACCTTAGCTTAAAAAGGCCAAGGTCTCCTACTGCATCCAGGACCATCACTAGTCATCCTGATCAATATCTTTCCACTGGACCCAGATAGTTCCAGAAGAGACTGAGGCTGGTGACTTTGCACAGCCATCCCTCATTTAAATCCAATTCACTTGCAAGTCATGACATCACCTTCCTGAGGTCATGGTCCTCTTCAAGAATGAAGGACGAACAACAATAGTGTCTCAATTTTCCCACATCCCTTCCAACATTTGTCTTTTCTGTCATATTAGCCAATCTGATAGGTGTGGGATGGTGTATATATATTTACTTAGCTTAAGGTTAGAAAGCAAATTCTCATTTCCTATCTATGATTAGTTATATCATACTTCTTACACAATCATATAAGTTTTTCTGATGTCAATGTCTCCCAAATCTTCACATAAAAAGTTCTTCATTTTTTAAAATCTTTTATATATAACTCACTGAAGCATACCATGTTCTTCCTTCTGCTGCCTTAGGAACTCTGAGTCACACTTAACTTCAATATAGTTTCTCTTAGGACCCTGAGCAGGTCTATATCCCAAACAAGTAAATTGTCACTTACTTATTATACATGTGACCAGGGAACACACATGGAAATCTCACATACGGAGAATACATATGGCTAGGTCTAACAGGAACAATATCTTAACCCTTTCTCTCTTGAAACTTAGGCTAGTTTTTCCTCAAAAGTCATTGAAACCATCCTAGTAGTTGGTTCAAGGGGCTAAGGGTTGTTGACACCACTTCTTGGCTGCCTGAGTACAAAACAGCCATGACGTGCTCCACAAGTTCTCACTTAAGCTTGGTGGAACACAATGGGCAAGTCACACAAGATTGCTTCTCTCATCTGGAACAACCCAGGGTTTCCTCAGTATGTATTCTTTCTGAATATCCTTCTGCTATGGCCAAGTAAGTCTCCTTTTGTTAACTGTCAAGTGACCTTTAATCAGTGGTCTGCTAGGAAGTGTTTAATTATTAGCTCTACAAAAAAGTATACATGACACACTTTTAAGTTTATTTTGCATTATTAACACTTTCTCCATGCCTTTCTTAAGTCTAGATAATCAACAGAACAATAAAGCAATTCCTAATTTGTAGCATTTACTAATTTCTGAGATACAAATGCTCACACTGAAAATTTAACAAGGGCTCTCTCAGGCTGGTACAAACTAACTCCATCACACTTTTGCTTACAAATATCTTATTTTGTTCCAATTTTGAACCTAAACTTCCTGGGGATTGACTTGAATCAGGCCCAGATGAGAAAACCAGGAAACATATAGAACTCTGGTGATCAGGGCACATTATGGAAGGTACACACATTGGAACACACATAGTTATGGTAACTCATACCTCCAAATCTGCAGAGTCATTGATATATTCTTGGGATTGTGGCCCATCTGCTCTTCACTGGGCATCTCCACTTTTTTCATGGTTCTTAAACTGTTTTTCTCTATAACCTATTGGCTTTTAGTTCTTCAGGACTATCTGTTGCTCACCACTTTTTGGTGATCTATCATTCTTTTTGCACATAGCAGAGTGCTATAAGTTACCATACCAAGCTAGGCAGACCACAAAAAATATCAGCATATCTCTGGATAATACTATGAAAACTTGAGGTCCTTGATCCCGGACAATGATCTGACTGGGGAGTTAGTAAATTACTTCTTAATTCACATTAAGTTCCTGACTGGGAGTCTACATCCCCAAAACCCATTTCAAGGGCCTCTGTGCAAAAAGTTCCCATAGGACAAGTATGAAGTTGAGGTATTGAGATTTCCCTTCCTTCCACTAGTCTCATGTAAATGAAGCTAGGGACAAGAACAAAAGCCTAGGTGAAGCAGTCAGGGCCATTATCCTCCCATCCTGGTCCACATTTCTCTCTTTACTACACATACCTGCCAGCTTTTTTGCTGTATTTTGGCTTGAACAATGCTTGGTATTCCCTCTACTCAGGCAAAGGAACTCAGTTTTTCAAAGCCTGTCTCCTGGAACTTGGTATATAAACATGTAAATGGGCACTTCAGTCTGTGAGACTCTGTCAGTCCCGTGACTCTCTACTTGGTTTCAACTTTAATCCATAGCTAGGTAAGTGAAAAGCTGTTTCTGTGGCAGCAGGAAATTTGTTTCCTTACTCAAGCTGTGGGATTCAGAAAAGGTTACTCAGCAATAGTTTCACAGAAGAAGGAGAAAATTATATCAGGCTGAATGAAAAAAAAATCCTGAGAATTCATTTTGTCTTTTCAGTTTCAGGAGCATCTCATTCAGAGGGTAGCTGTCACTTTTATATTCATGACCTGGCATGATTCTCATAACTAATGATGCTCCATCCCTTAGCTTGATTGAAGAGATGACTTTAGAAAACCTGGCAGCCTAGGGGAACCCCAACATCTGCATAGTAGAAGAAACAGAAATGGATAAAACAAATTGTTCCTTTCCTATATTTCCCCTCACTCTTTCCTCCAATAATTCACTTGCCTTCCTTACCTTCAATTTTTCCTCACCTTAGTGAGCTAACAAGCACTCTATTATGTGCCAGGCACTATGCTAAATGCTAGGATACAAGGAGAGGCAAATCCATTGTATTTGTTTACATTCAAATAGGGCTAGAAATAGGATGCAAACAACTTTGTACATACTAGATCCATACATAGTAGATGATACATGTACTACCTTAGGGATGCCTCAAGGTGAGTTGGTCTGCATCTAGATCAAGGTGAGACTGTAAAGTTTTCCACATAAAGTGACCCCATCAATAGTGTTCATTGTCTTTCTTCTTAAACTATATCATCTCCTAACTTCACTTTTTCTCTCAAGAGTATCACCTTCCTTCTGATTGTCCAGGTCCTCAACGTAGAAGACAACTTATACTCTTCACTCTCATTGACTCTTCCCATCATAGTTGTCCCCTGTCTTGTTAATTCTCATCTCAACCACATCTCTCATGTCAAAAATGCTAAACTCATGTCCCTTAGGCCACAAGAAGCTGGCAAAACTCCAGAGTACAGCCCAGATCAGATTAAAATGCATTTGGTAAATGTTTAATAAAATAAATAAAAATGCAATACAACTTAGACAATGTTAATGTGTGGTTTTTAAAGTCAATGTGTTGCCTACAGGGACCTGTTTCTATTTGAGTTTGACGGTACTGTGTCCTGTCTTTTGATGCCTTCTTGTATAAGTGGTACAGTGAAAGGAGCACTGACTTTGGAGCCAAATATTGCCTTTGACACCATCAGCATGACCTTAGGTAAGTCATGTAACTTATCTATGATTTAGTTTCCTTATATATAAAATGATGGGGTTGCACTATATGGCCTCTAAATCTATGAACTGAAGATCCTGATTTAGGCTCTCGTCATCTCACTTCTGGCTTATTGACACAGACTCTTAAATGGTCTCCCTGAATTCACCCTTTTCCCCCTCTGATCCATTCTCCACACAGTTCCCAAATGCATATTTCTAAAGCACAGGTACGACCATGCCACTTCCCTGCTCAAGAAGCTTCAGGAGCTCCCTGTTTTCTCTGGGATAAAATACAAACTCCTCTGTCATTTAAAGCCATTCACAATCTGGATCTAACCTATTTCCAAGCAATTGTACATGACTCCCCTCTATGCATTCCGTAATCTAGTTAAAGTGGCTTCCATGCTTTTCTTCACATATGACATTCCATTTCCAGTCTCTATATCTTTACACAGACTGAAATGCACTTTCTTTCCACCTCCATGTTTTAGAGCCCCTAACTTTCTCTCAGGTTAAGCTTAACTCAGCTCAGCTCAAATGCTTAGCACGGTGCCTGGCACATAGTATACAATAAGTGTTTATTGACTGAATGGATCAAGTGCCACATCTTCTAATCAATGCCACTGATTTCTCCAGTCTTTGGTTCTCCCCTCCTATATTCCTCCCTTACCCCTTTCTCACATTTCTTGCATTTATTTTTTCTACAGTTGTTTTCCCCAGAAAAATACAAATAAACTCCTTAAGAGGACTGTTTCATTTTTGCCTTTGTATCCTTAGCATCTGGCATAATGTCTAGCACATAGTAGGCTCTTAATAGATTCTTACTGAATTTAGTAGAATCAGAACAGCATTTTTGATATAATAAAGATCCCAGGTACTTGCCCCCATCCATTTCCCTTAAGGTAGAGGTTCTTAACCATTCATGGGTCAAATTGTCCCCTTGGCAGTTTGGGGAAGCATATAAAGCCCTTCTCAGAGCAATATTTTTTTTTAATTTTATTATAGTTTGCATCATTCATTTCCACAAGATTTTGAGTTACATATTTTCTCCCTGTCTTTCCCCCGCCCACCACCCCAAAACAGCCATCCCAGTGTGTCCCCCCTCCCCCAGTCTATTCTCTCCTATGTCACTTTTTGGTAGGGCAGGATGGATCTCCCAACTGCAGTGCCTGTGTATCTCGA
>JAQQSU010011794.1:0-12080 GCA_028627135.1 Pseudochirops cupreus
GCTCAGTCCCCCTGCTGCCTGCAGGCCGGGCGGGAAGCTGCAAAGCCGAGGCGGGTGCAAAACCTCTGCCTTTCACTTTTCCACTCTGGAGCTCTTCTGGCCGGACTGCTTATCTCCCCCTTTCACAATTCCCAATCACAGCCGCTGCTAATCCGCTCACCTGAAGCTTCTCAGCTCATCCGCTCCTCCCGTCCAGCCGCCCTGGGGCATAGCCTCGGCTTCAGGCCAGGCTGGTTTCGGTTCGCAGTGCTGATATGGCTCCTCGTAGCCGAGCTGACTTTAGTGGGAAGTATCTTTGTGTGCGTTTTGGAGTTCTAGGATTGGTTTGGAGTCCTATTTTATGCTTATTTTGGGGTGGCTATGTGAGAGCTGCTATATGTTACTGCTGCTACGCTGCCATCTTGGCTCCACCCCCCAATGGTTCACAGTTTAATAGTGATCCTAAGTTCTTGTCATCCTCTTTCTTATCCTTAACAGATAACCAGTTACCAGATTTTGTAGTTTTGCCTCTGAAATATATCCTATATCTTTCTTCTTTGTACTCACATAGCCACCACCCAAGTTGAGGCCCTTATCACCTCTTTCCTGGACTATTACAATAGCCTCCTAATTTGTCTCATAATTACTGGTCTGTCAGTTATTCAGTCAACAAGCATTTATTAGGCATTTAATATGTTCCAGATAATCAGGAATACAGGAAAAAAAGAGTCCCTGCCTTCAAGGATTTTATGTTCTAAGAGGGAGGAGAGAGATAATATGGAAACTGCTTTGTACATACAAGATATATCCAGGGCAACTTGTAAATAATCTAAGATGGAAGATGTTAGTATTAAGGGGGATCAGGAAAGATTTCTTGCAAAAGATAGGATTTTAGCTAAGAACCAAAGGAAACCAGGGAAACCATTGAAGAGGCATGGCATTGAGAGATGGAGAAAGATAGCAGGAAAGCATTTATCATTGGATTTTCAGAGTTGGATGAAAAAAGACTGGAAATGCAGCAACAGTCCAGTCTATAAAAGTCTTTGAAAGTCAAACAGAGGATTTTATACTTGATCATGGAGTTAATGGGTGAGCTTGATAGAACTGACTGAATGGAAGGGGACAAAGTCAGACCTGAACTTTAGAATGATCACATTGGCAGCTGACTGGAGGGTGGACTGGGGGGCAGAGAGTTGAAGGAAGGAGTCCAAACCTGTAGGTGATTGAAATAGTCCAGGCACAAGATGACAAGGGCCTGTACTAGGATGATGGCAGTGTGAGAAAAGAGAAGAGAAGGAGGTGGATGCAAGAGACGTTGGGAAGGTAGAATTAACAAGACTTAGCAATAAATTGGATATGGGGGGGAGGGAGAGGTGGGAGAAGTTGAAGAGTCAAGGATGGTACAAAACATATACTAAAAGCTGTGCTGCCCCCCTATAGTGACCTAAACCAACAGAAAATTTGGTGTTAAGCTGTTGCCTCCAAAAATAAAAATAAAAAAGAGTTCAGGATGATGACTATTTACTTACAACCTGGGTTGTAAGCTTGGACAACTGGGAGAATGATAGTGCCCTTGAAAGTTATAGAGAAGTTTAGAAGAGGGAAGAATTTTGGGGAAAAGATAAAAGGTTCAGTTTGGATGTGTGGAGTTTAAGATGTCTATAGGAAATCCACTTTGAGATGTTCAATAGACAGGAATGTAAGACTGGAGGTCAAGAGAGGGGTCAAGGCTAGATCAAAGACCTGAGGATCGTCTGCACAGAGAAGATAATTCAATCAATAAGAGTTATTAGGATCACTAAGCAAAATAGTATAGAAAGAAAAAAGAAGATCCAGGACAGAGCCTTGGGGGCTCATAGTTGGTGAATATGACCTGGAGACAAAAAGGCAATATGAAGTAGTGAAGATATTTGGGGGAGAAATAGGGGAGAGCAGAGTGGTGAAAACCTAAAGAGAAGAGAGTATGATGGAGAAGAGGGTGATTCATAGTGTCAAGGCTGCAGAGAGGTCAAGAAGGATGAGGACTTCAAAAATGCCATTAGATTTGGGTATTAAAAGATAATAGTGACTTTGGAGGGAGGGATTTCAGTTGAATGATGAGGTTGGAAACCAGACTACAGAAAAGTAAGAAAAGAGTGAAAGCAATAGAAGAAGTCACTAATTGTAGATGATCATCTCAGAGAGTGGAGGAGTGGAGGAGAGGAGAAATATGGAACAGCTGCCAGTGGGGATGGATGAATCAAGAGAAAAGGCTTTGAGGATAGGGAAGACATGGACATTTGTAGGCAACAGGGAAAGCAGCCAGGAGACAACAAGAGATTGAAGATAAGTGAGGGAGTGGAGATGACAGAAGGGGCAATTTGTTGGAGAAAATGTGATGGAATGGGATCACAAATGAATGTAGAGGAGTTTGTCTTGGCAAAGAGAAGAGACATCTCTTGAGAGAGGTGTGAAGAATATAGTGTAGGGAGGTGCATGAGTGTTGTGAGAAGAGAAGGAGAATAAAGGGAACTATGGGTAAATGACCTGAATTTCTTCAGTGAAATACAAGCCAAGGTTCTCAGCTAAGAAAATGGGGAAAAGGAGAGCCACAGGGAGTTTGAAGAGGCATGAAAAGGTCTGGAAAAGCCACTGTGGTGATTCAAACAGGGAATTAATGAAGAAAGCATAGAAGAATTTCCTTGCTGCAGTGAGAGCCCACATTTGTAGTAGACCCGATCAAGACAGTTTCATGATTTCCTCCACTGCCATTTAATAGAACAAGATTAGTAGTAAAGATAGCAAACAGAAAGTGATCCAAAGTTGGAGCTTAGCAGAGCATAATCAGTGATTAATAAGGTAAAGGACTTGGGAGCAGAGAAGAGTACAGAGTTGAATGGGGTCAAGATTGGGAAGGGAATATAGTGTAGCCTATATGGGGCAGGGGCAGGGTGTTGACCTGGAAATGGACTGAGAGAGAGATTAGAGGTCGTGGTGAGGACCAAAACAAATTAAGGATGGTGACTCAGAGCAAAAACAGAATGATAAAAGATGATGATGAGATAAAGGAATATCCAAATTCATGAACATGGAAGCAGAACACTTGTGGGTATTGGCAAGAGCAAAGATATGGCCAACTCGTTGTGAAACAGAAATGGGATAAAGGTTTAGGTTATGGGGAATGAGTAAGTTAAGGAACTGGGAAGTTAGTGTGTTTGAGGAAATAGCAATTTATATTTTGAAATTCCTTTGTCTAAGGGCAGAAGTTGGACAGTAGAGCATGGCTGTGAACCAGGCACTGAACTCATTGAAGAAAGGAGGAGAGTGTTCTGGGGATTGGTAGGTAACAGCAATTTGATGGTAAATATGGATTGTCAAATTGATCCTCTATACAACAGCCAAATTGCTATTCCTAATCTTCAACCTAGCCTATAGTCAGGAAGATCCAAGTTCAAATCTAGCCTTAAACGCTCACTGGCTATGTGACCCTGAGCAAGTGACTTAACCTCTGCCACAGTTTCTTTACCTGTAAAATGGGGATAACAATAGCACCTATCTCCCAAGGTTGTTGTGAGGATCATATGAGATAATCATTGTAGAGTGCTTACCACAATTCCTGGCACATAGTAAGTGCTATGTAAATATTAGCTGTTCTTTCATTATTATTTTTTAAAAGGAACCCTCCAATCTTCAGAAAAAAAGAAAGCAATATCCCAAAGAACCAAAGAGAATTTCACCAGGTTTTTCCACAAGAAAAACATCAGATCAAAGAACTTGAAAACAGAACATACATACATACACACACACACATATATATGAAACAGAACATACATACATACATACATATATATATATGAAATTTTAAAATATGGCCTCATAACTCAAAATGAGTTTCACAGTAAAACCAAGCATTGTTTAAAGTTAAAATGTGGATATTTAAAAACAAAAATAATTGCAAAGAATTCCTGAGGATAATTCCACACCTGAAAAAAATGCTCTCAATTTGAGCTGAAGAGGTAGTTAGAAATTAAATCAGAAGTGCCTAAAACCTGTTAATAGCTATAATGGAACTTTTAATGCAAGAAATGCAAGCCTCCAATTACATGTGGTATCGTATCATCCATAACATTGAAAGTTAAATATGATTTTGATAGAGAAGAAAAGAAAAAATGAACAGACATGCAGACATAGTTACAATATATTTAAACGTTCAAGGACATGATTCATATAAACAAAGGGGGTGGAACACAACAAAAAGGGAGTGGAAAGAGAAAAGAGTTAGTTATCATCCCAACACCTCTTAAACCTTTGCTCTTTAAGGAGGATGATATGTAGTCTTAGGGAAACTTACAAATTTAACAGTATAACTATAGGAATTGTATTTCACTTTGCTATTGGGTCTAGTTATTGAAATACGTATGATGTCTCATTGTGGTATGGAGATGACCTTGCTTTTTCAAAACCTTTGTCAACACAGCATCAACTTTGACAGGTCCTAGCAAGCAGGAAAGGAATAAAGTATAAACTCAGATTGTAGCTATATTGTCTGGGGATCAGCATTGCTTAGGTCAAAATGACTCATGTTCAGATTGGCTACATGGGGATAAATATCTTCAGCTGAAACCTAGAGAAGTTGTCATCAATGTCATTCAAGAGAGTATTCAAAACAATTAAACAAAGCTCATTGACATTGAAATATTGCATACAGTAAAATAGAAAAATTCACATTTGCTTCCAAGCACATTACTGACAAATATGGGGGGAAAAATGAAAAATGCAAATCAAATTGAAGATTTGGAACATTGAATGTAAATAGACTGAATTCAACTAAAGAAAGAAAAAGTTAGGCATGGTTTGGTGGTGTTTGTCTTTTCTTTTCAAAGAGGACCAGTAACATCTCTTGGATTTAAATGAGACAGAGTTTCATAAGGCTGTCAGCCTCACTTTCTCTTCCAGAGTCATGCAAGTCAATGGCAGTGGCAAGGCAAAAATCAAAATGACTGGCGATATTAAAAAAATTTTAAAAATTGAGGGCAGCTAGGTGGTACAGTGAATAGAGCACCAGCCCAGGAGTCAGGAGGACCTGAGTTCAAATCCGGCTTCAGACACTTAACACTTATTAGCTGTGTGACCTTGGGCAAATCACTTAACCCCAATTGCCCTGCCTTTCCTCCTCCAAAAAGACAAAAAGAAAAAGAAAAAAAAGCCAATGGTTTGAGATCTAAAACTTAGAGTGTTATATAAATGTGAGCTATCTTTTTTTTTTAACTGTTATTAGAAATACATTTTAATGGGGGGGGGGGAAGCTTGAAGCAATCATCTATTATTTTGTATTTTCTTTCTTAAGTTGTCATGTTGGCAGTTTTTCAAAAGATGCAACATAATCACAAATTGCTTAACCTTTCTGAAAATGAAATAAATTCAAATTAAAACAACATTGAGATACCGCCTCACATCTGTAAATGTAAAAAAGTAATTAAATGCAACATAATTCATTGTTGGTGTTTCAGGGTAAGAGGAACAATATTACATTGTTAATAGAACTGTAAATTTATATAATCATTTTAGAGAGTAAAGCATATTTTTTTTATTTTTATTAAATAAATTTAATAATCCCATTACTGAGCTTATGCCCTACGGATGCAATTAAAAAGAAAATAAGACGTATAAAATAATAGTTATCCATCATTTATTTGCAAGAACAAATAATGGGGAACAAACTTTATATTCAGCAGTTGAGAAATAGCTGAACAAATTATCATTATCAATGTGAGAGGAAAGTCTTACGCTATGAGAAATGATAAATATGAGATATACAATGAAAAATGGAAAGAATTAAATATAAGGTAATGTGAAGAAAGAAATACTCAAACAAAACCAAAATATATGGGCTAGGATCATGTGAAAACAAAACTCTCTCTCTCTCTCTCTCTGTCTCTCCCTCTGTGTTTCTCTCTCTCTGTCTCAGTCTGTCTCTGTCTCTCTCAGTCTCTGTCTGTCTCTGTCTCTGTGTCTCTGTCTCTGTCTGTCCCTGTCTGTCTGTCTATATATGTATAATTTTTTTAAAGCATAAACAAAAAAATAAAAACAGATTTGGTAAAGATGAGTTACTATTGTTTTGTTAAAGCATATTTTGTTCTAGATGTTTTAAGCTGGAAAAAATGGCTCCTTTTGACCTTTTGTTGGCTCTGCTTCTCAAAAAGCTTTATTTGAGGCCTTATTTTTAAAGTTGTTTGGAGTGGAATGTTGGGAGTATCCATCTGGGTTCTTTGCCATTTTAGCTGTGACCCACCCTATCAGATGCTTTTAGAATATAGATAATGAAAGAAGACTTATGATATGAGTCTAGAAAGAACTAGACTGACATAACCACCAAAAGCTCAAGAAAACCCATCAATTCTCTTTGTAGGACGAAACTAGCATGCAGAATTTTTGGCAGTTTGCAATAATGACTCAAGTCATTGCTATATTCAGGAAACCATAGACGTCCTCACTTTCCGTCTGTTCTCTCACGGGTTTTCATTTCAATCCATCAGGAAACCAGACACCTGTTAGCAATTAGCCCTAAAACACTGATCACAGCTTCCAGGGGTCACTTGAATTACTGGAAGCAGTAGAACCTCTGACAGCCGCCAGCATCAGTGTTTTCACACCAAGGCACTCACTCCCATTATTTCTGGATTGTATCTGGAGAGCGAATCATGACTTCCATTCCATAGCAATTAATTTATTTGTAAAGGAAATAAACTACAAGTACCACACAGTCAGCAATTACTTTGACAAAAACACACTTTCCTTCTCCACAATAAATCATAAATACTGTTGTATTGAAATTAGGTGCCTTATTACCCCTGAAATGGAATTAAAAGCCTGAGAAATTAGCACCAAAATTCCTGGGAAATTCCACGTCAGTCAAAAAACATCTCTACTTCAGAGTTTGTGTATTTCGAACAGCATCTCTTTTTCAGGGGTGGGGAGCTATTCTCCAGTGTGCATTGTGGATCCGTGCTCAAACTTGTTCATACAAACAAATGTATCACAAAGTTAAGATGGAATTATGCCTAAGAAGCAGCACGAGGCCTATCTGCCCAGATTCACTTCCTCTGTGCTATGTGCAAACCACAGACCACTGAAATCTGACTTGAAGCAAATACATACAGGCTGACCCAAGATTTAAATTCTTAAATTTAAGTAATTATTATAGTTACAGAAGGCTTGAATTTCTTCCTTTGAAAACTTTGACCAATTGACCTTTGACCAATTTATCTATTGGGGAATTGCTTTTATTCTTACTAATTTGAAGCAGCTCTTTATATATCCTGTATAAAGAACGTTTATCAGTGAAACTTGCCACAAAGATTTTTCCCAATTTTGTTCTCTATCCCTGAGTAAATCCCAGTAAAACTGAGTGAAGTGATGAGTTGGACATGAATAGGGGGAGTGAGTTTGCATTAGATTAATAATTTTTTTTTCAAGATTGAAATTAATTCTCCAGAGAAAGCAGAAAAAGACTTCTAAAAATTAGGGTACAGTTCCTCTTACCACTTCTTGTAGGTTGATTCTCTTTGCCAGCATTATCTTTTTCAGATCTCTCAGATGAAGATTTTTCAATAGTATTCAATATTTTCTTTGACTTACTTATATTTCTTACTTTGGTTTACTCATATTATGAGACTCAGGGTCTAAGTTAGGGCTATGGAGCAAGGCATTGTGCTTGGGTCAAACCCAGAAAAGACTATTAAATTTGGAGTTAAAGAGATAAATGGTAACTTTGGAGAGTAGTTTCTATTAAGTGAAGAGATTAGTAGCCAGATTACAAAGAAAGTGAGAGGAAGTGGGGGTATTAATTGTAGATGGCCTTCTCAAACAGTTTAGCCATGAAATGAAGGATATAAGAAGATAGTAAGAGGGGATGGACAGATAAAAGGAGATATTTAAAAATTTATTTTATTTTAAATTTGTGGAATGAAACAAGTATTTTCATAACATAGTATAATAATAAAAAAAGATGATTGCAAATGAAACTGCAAGTCTATTATGTACAACTTTCTCTGGATATAGAGAGCAGCTTCCTCCATTGGTCCTTTGTAGTTAATTTGGGTATTTATAATAGTTAAAATATAATATAATTTATAATATAATTATAATAAAAATGATTTATTCACTCAAAGTTGTTTTTAAAATAGTATTGC
This sequence comes from Pseudochirops cupreus, assembly GCA_028627135.1. Classification (NCBI taxonomy): domain Eukaryota; kingdom Metazoa; phylum Chordata; class Mammalia; order Diprotodontia; family Pseudocheiridae; genus Pseudochirops; species Pseudochirops cupreus. The sequence goes on from JAQQSU010011794.1 coordinate 8,151, forward strand.
TGTTACTGTATACAACATTCTCTTGGTTCTGCTCATTTCATTCTTCACTATTTTGTGCAAGTCTTTCCATGTTTTTCTAAGATCATTGAGCTCATCATTTCTTATAGCACAGTAGTATTCTATCACAATTAAAAGGAGAGATTTTTGAGGATGGGCACGTCAGTCCCAAATGTTCATGAACTCTATAATCATAGATGCCACCGTGACTTTTTAGAGCTTTAGCACTGCCTACTTAGAGAGTCTGTTATCAGGAAATGTTTTTAAAATAATAAAATGTATATTGATATGAGCTATTATTATTTATAGTGCTTTAAAGTTTACAAAATCTCCTTTTTTTCTAGAAAGATCTTTTACTCCTGTTAAAATTGTGACATAGGTAGTGAAGGCATTACGATCTCTACCGAGGAGGAAATTAAATCTCAAAGAAGTCAAATAATTTTCCCAGGGTCAGACAACTAATAGTACAAAAGCTAGGATTCAAACCCAGGTCTCTTGATTTTGGGTCTTGCCTGCAGGTTCCATTCAGCCAGGCTAAAAAAGAGTCCTTTATGTCAGGAGAATAAAAGAAGACTCTGGACCTGCTATTGATAATACTCTATTCAGAGGTAGCAAGGATGCTAGAGAGGTTATTTATATGTTATGTGATTAGAATGAACACCTAAATTTCTTTAAACTCTCTGAAAAAAAGCATTGTCTGCACTGGTCTACATCTCTAACAACTGACATGTAGACAGGGCCTCTGTTATGGTGTCTGCCCCTGAATCTTTGAGAAGGCCTTCCAGTCTCAAGTAGAACTGAGTGAAATGGTGAGTTGAGTATGACTTGGAAGGGGTGTTGGTGTTTGCATCATTTTAATGAAATGGCTTTCTTCAAAGACTGCAATTGATTCTCTAGAATATGGAGAAAAAGACTTTTGCAAATTAGGGAACAGTTCCTTTCACCAATGTTGCTTGGTTTACAAAATATTAATTTTTTTTTAAATAAGTTACATAAATGTTAGTTATTTTAACTGTTAGGACCAGACTTTGTGTGATTTTGTTTAGAATATTTGGCATCCTTGGTACTTCAGTTTTCTTTTGAGTGCAATGGTATTTGGCACATAAGAAAAATAATTAATCAAGTAATTTTTTTTATTTTTATTTTTTTTAATCAAGTGATTTAAAAAAAATAAATTTTATCAGTTGCTAAGGCAGCAACTTTGAGTTAAGGATCTCTCTGAGCCAACAACTCCAGCAGTAACAGCAGGTTTGTTAAACAGAATTGCATCAGATGACCTGGAGAACATTTTTCCTTGGGATGTAGCCATAGAAACAGTCCAGGCAAACAGTGATCTCTATTCTGTCTGTCACATCGCCATCTAGTGGTTCTCATTTGAAGTTGCAGCCTGGTGGACATGGTCCTCTCAAAATGTCCCAGAGCATTCTAAAGACAGACTTGGATGGGCAGACTGGTTAGAATAGTGTCTATGGCTTACTCCAAATCCAAAGGGGAAACGGTGGGAGGTAGTGAGATCAGCACTTTTTTAGATTCAGACAGACTGACTTCAAATCTCAGCTTTGTCTCTATCTGCATGACCTTGGGCAGGTCACTTTGGGCAAGTCTCAATGGACCCTGGGTTTTTTGTCCATAAATGTGAGGGATTGAACTAGTTGGTCTTTAAGGGCACTGTTAGAGGTCTTTTGCTTGAATCCCATTTTTGACATTTACTCTCTTGGAAAGTAGATACAGCCTGTTGCCAAGATATTAGATATTTTTCCAAAATGGTAGACCTCTCAGAGTTTATAATCAACTTGTATAGGCTTTGAGAACCCAGGGTTACCTCCACAACAGAATAAGGTACCCAAGGTCCACACTCTGCCCTGCTGACCAGACATTTCTGAAAGGTGATGAGGGAAGAGTGGCTATGTCTGCCTGAGTAGGACTTTGTAGAAAACAGCTTTGTTGAGGACATTAGGAGAGAGCTAGCAGACTTTCACAGGTGATACTCTTCAGGAGACCACATTTTTACCAGCATACATCTGAATGAGAAATTCAGTGAATGCATAATTTCACTATGACTTTAGTCTAGTCATATAACTTTGTTGAGCTGCAGTTTTTGTATTTGTAAATTTGTAAAATGAGGGGATTGACCCATATAGCCTTTGACCTCCTTAGCAACTCTAGATCCAACACATTATCACATGAACTTTAAAATCCTATGATCTCTTATAATTTAAAAGATCCTTCTCAGCTATAAACTAACCCATCCATCAATGCAATAAGCATTTAAATTCCTACAATGTGCCACTCAGCAAGCTAGATTCTGGAGTATTTCCCCTTGACTAAAAGGGTTTTTATAGTGGTTTATGTCTATGTTTTTTGCTATTCACTTCCTGGCAGAAAAATGATGGACTCGAGATGCAGAATAAGACATACATTTTCTAACACAGCCAATTTGTGAATTTATTTTGCATGACTCGGCATATTTTTACAAGGGTTTGGTTGTTTTGTTTTTGTTTCTTGAGAGTGACTAAATGGAGGAAACCCCAGAACCATTTGCGTGGCATGGTGCTAAGGTATAGAGGCATGGCGTATACTGAAAATAATGTATCTTAAATTCATTGGTGAGTTTATCAGATCATAGGCTTAGATCTAGAAGTCACCTAGGTCTAACCTCAATTAGAGGTCGCCTAATCTAACCTCATTTCCCAGAGAACTTAGCACTAAAAGGACCAGGCCCCTCAGTTGACTGACACCTTCCAGGTATTCTTTAATTTTGGTCATCCTGATAAAGTCATAAATGTCAGAGCTAGAATTTAAACCCAGATCTCTGATGTCATATTTAGTATTTTCCCACTATACCATAATTTCTCCATCTTTTTCTTCCAATGTGGAAGTAGAAGAGTCAAAAAAAAAAAACAGGTGACCTAAGCAAGGGGCTGCCAGATGGCACAACAGATAGAGCACCAGACCTGGACTCAAGATGACCTGAGTTCAAATCCAGTCTTTGACACTTACTGGCTTATGACTCAGGGCGAGTCACTTAACCCTATTAGCCTCCGTTTCCTCATCTGTAAAATGAATTGGAGAAGTGAGTGAAAAACCACTCCAGTATCTTTGCCAAGAAAACCCCTAACGGGGTCCCAAATATTCAGACATGACTGAAACAGCTCAATGATAACAACAGCAACATCAGGTAGAGACGGGTAGTCTATACATTATTTCACAAACTCATTCCAAGAATCTTTCTATCATTAAAACCATATATAAACACATGTACCTCTTAAGAGGTAGTTCAATAGAGTTGCATACCTAGATAAAAATTTATATAAATATATATTTATATTTAAATGACATAAATTATATATATTTAAATGACATAAATTATATATATATATTTAAATGACATAAATTATATATGCATATATATATATATATGATAGGAAGCAATGTCTGCAAAGAGCTAGATTTCTGAGGCACCTATAAGTACAATGAGTGATTTTTTTTTAAAGCAACTTTTTAATAGTTCTGGAGTAGTCATAGAATGGTGTCATAGTAAGCCTTGTTATTTGTTCTTTACTACTTTCATTGAGGGAAAAATTTGAAAAACATGAAAATTCGAATATCTTCACAAGTTATTAAAGCACATGGCCAAGAGCCATCTCTAAGCTTAATTCAAAAAACACAGATTTTAAGGAGAAAGCTCAAATCTTTTTTTGAAAAGGGCATGATACAGAACAGGCTCAACTTCTGAGAGGATAAGTCAGTTCCAATTGTCTCCTTCCAGGAGTACACGATGACTGGGTCCTTGTTATGGGAATCTGAAGATCTTCCCTGCCCCTAGGCCCTTTGCTAAAGTGTCTACGTGACTGAGGACCCTTGGATATTTGAAAGTATACTCTGTTCCCTAATAGGCTGAATGTGATCACGTGGAGCCTGTGGCGCCAGGCT
>JAQQSU010011795.1:0-12080 GCA_028627135.1 Pseudochirops cupreus
TTCAGCTCATCTCTAGCTTTAAGGCATTCTTCATGTTTATTGGAGGCCCCTGGTGGGAGTGCTCTGGCTGCGCTCTCCTCCTCCCTCTCTCTCCCATGATCTTTCTTTTCCCCAAAGAAGGAATCTAGGGTTTGGGAGCTGTTCTTACTTTGCTTCTTATGCTTATTCTTACTCATGGTTCTTCAGACCATGATTTTTTTTTTAAATCTCTGTGGGGCTCTGCTTCCAGAAGGGAAAGCTCTGTCCCAAATCACTGGGGTCCTCCCAGCTGCCGTAGCTCTCAGGAAGATGCTGGGACTCTTCCTAATTACTTCTGGCTGACTGGATAATGAAGACTCCAAGATGGAGGCCCAAGATGGCAATCTGGATCCAGGCTGCTCAATGCAAGAGCACTGGCCTGAGAACAACCGCTAAGTCCCCCTGCTGTCTGCAGGCCGCGGGCGGGAAGCTACAATGCAGAGGCGGGTGCAAAACCTCTTCCTTTCGCTTTTCTGCTCTGGAGGCCTTTCGCCAGACTGCTTATCTTCCCCCTTTCACAATCCCTGCTCGCAGCTGCTGCTAATCTGCTTACTTGAGAGGCTCCTCTGCTCCTCCCGTCCAGCCGCCCCCGGGGCACAACCACGGCTTCAGGGCAGGCTGGTTTCGGTTCGCAGTGCTGATATGGTTCCTCGTAGCTGAGCTGACTTTAGTGGGAAGTATCTTTGTGTGCGTTTTGGAGTTCTAGGATTGGTTTAGAGTCCTGTTTTATGGGTATTTTGGGGTGGCTATGTGAGAGCTGCGATATGTTGCTGCTATGCTGCCATCTTGGCTCCGCCCCCCAGGAGGAGATTTCTTAAATAAAAAAGAGATAGAGGATATTCTAAAAGATAAAAGTATGAGAGTTTGACCTCATGCAATTTAAAAGCTTTCTCACAATTGAGATCACTGAAAATAGAAAAGAAATCGTAAAGTGGAAAAAATATTTGCACCAATTATGATATCCAAAGTTTATAGAGAATTTACACAAATATATAGCACCAAGTATCATTCCCCATTAGATAAGTGGTCAAATGAAAATAGAAGCTTTCAACAGAAGAATTGCACATTCTAAATTACAATATAGAAATATGCTCCAAATTGCTAATAGCAAATAAAATAATGAGGATTCAACTCATACCATGCAAAATCTTGTCAAAGATAACACCTCACCAATCCCCACCCCACAAAAAAACGAAATAGGAAAAGTCAATGTTGTAAGGGCTTTCAGAAGACATACATATTAATATGTTGGTGAAGTTATGAATCAATCTGATCATTTCAGCTAGTAATTTGGAATTATGTAAGAAAATGACTAAAGTATCCATATCCAGTGACCACTGATTCCCTTACTAGCCACATAACCAAGAAGATCAATGACAGAAAGACAAAGATCTGATATACTCTCAAATAGTCATAGTACTGCTCTTTGTGGTAGCAAGGAAGTGGAAACAATATGGGTGCCCATCAATTGGAAACTGGGTGAAAAAACTTTGGCATACAAATGTAGTAAAATGTCATTTTGCGATAATAAGTGACAAACAGCAATTTGGGGAAAACATGGGAAAATTTATATGAACTGAGAAAGATAGAAAGAAATAAAACCAAGAGAACTTTTTATACAAACACTATAGCAATGTAAAGGAAAACTCACTAGTCAGAAGTTTAACCAAAAAATCACAAAAGATGCCAGAGAAAAGATGAGACCTTTCTCTGTGAGAGAGAGTCAGGACAATACCAGGAAAATGTGTGTGTTTGTGTGTGTGTGTGTGTGTTTGTGTGTGTGTGTTGTAAATGCATCAAATAATTTGCTTAAATGTTTTTCTTTATCACAAGGGAGGAATAGATCTGAGGTGGGGAGCCTTGAAATAACTGTGATATAAATTTTAAAAATCAATAAAATGTTTTTTGGTTTTCATTTTTTTACAAAAAAATGAGGAATCATCTTCCTCCTTTCAGGAGAGATGGAAAATTATAGGGGTGGAAATTTGTATAGATTGTCATTTGGTTACTCTGTCAGCTGGTTTGGCTCAACTTTTCTTTTTAATGATAATTATAATTAGAATAGCTAGCATTTATATAATGCTCTAAGCTTTGCAAGATACTTTACATATACAGGGTGTCCCAAAAGTCCTAGTTCATTTTTAAACTATTAATTATCACATTTGATGCCCACAAAAACCCTGGGGGTAGGGTGTTCTTATTATTCTCATTTTACTGATAAGGAAACTAACACTGAAAGAGGTTAAGTGACTTGCCTAGGGTCACAGTTAAGTAAGTGTCTTAAGTAGGACTTGAACTCAGATCTTCCTTACTCCAAGCAGTGCACCACTTGGCTATAGGAGGGCTCTTTTGGGAGATAGGCCAAAATACATTCAGAAAAGTTTCTGATATAAAAATAAAAGGTTAAAACTTATCTGCATGGAAGTGAGGAAAAAGTAACATTTTCCTAGTGTTTCTCCTAGAAGAAACCTCCCAGATGTTTTATGCAATAATTTTTTTTTCCATTTTCAAATGGAAAGTTAACTCTCAAGTTCTTCTGTAATGTTTTATTGTGGCACATGGAGAACACGGTTTCTTGACAGCTAGAGTTCAAGACAGCAGAGTTCAGGCTCGTGTTTGAAATACTCAGTGATGAAACATCTATCTGTCATTTGAGGGCCAACCTAGGTAAATTCAGAGGTCACTCACAGCTTGACAGTTAATGATCTGAGGTTACAGCAACTTTTTACAAAAGCCTAGTTGTGTGGAATGAAGACCCAAATCAGTGGAAGAAGTACTCACTCGAAAATCATAGATCCTTAAAATATTGAAGTTATACTTTGAAGGCAGGAATCAGTCACTAAACTCAACTTCTTGGAATTTGCAGATGGAATTGAGTGAGGTTAACTGTCTGGATTTGGGAGATGCCAGGTTTGTTGGTCTTGCTATAACCTTTAACCTGTTTTCAGAACACATTCCACTCCTCTCCCCATCAGTCCACATGACTTCTATGGCTGCTGTTCCTGACATATGACCTAAAAAGCCTGGCTCTCTGAACCCATAGGACAAATATCCCAGATTTTTGTTTCTGATGCCAATTTTTTTTAAGAGAAAGAGGAAAATTAAAGAAATAAAACCAGGTTTTACAGTTATGAAGGAACAAAGAAATAGATTTCACCAAGTATTTTGCAGTTGAGCATTGAATTTAGCTCTGCTTTTAGTGGCAGCTACATGAAATAGGTTAAACAGTTCTGATCATCCAATGAAAGAAAGTATATGTTTAGAGAGACATCATTTTTCCTGGCACTAAATTTCATGAGGAATTTATCACTTAGGTCCTTATATAAAAGATACTGAATAACATAATGGATGAAATCTTCACCTGTACTTGTGTAATAAAGACAACTGGTCAAACTGATGCTTCTTGGCTTGTCCCTCTGCCTTTTTCCTTTCCAGTTGAAGACCATTCCTTGGCCTCTTGCTAATCCATGCTTAGAGCAACTCTTTGGTCTACTAACCACCTGAGGATAGAGCCCCATTCCTTGTATTATCCCAAAGGGCAAAAAATACAGTGGCTAGTGCCAACAAAAAGTGCAAAACTATCGATTTCCTCCTTCTTGTTTTTTTTTTAAGCATATATCTAAACCAATTTCTCCTCCCCAATGGTCTCATGTTTGATAACTATTAAGCATGTGACTCTATACTCAAAGTAGTTATCTCATTTCTTCCCCTCTCCACTTTATCATAATATTACTTTCCCATAATTCCCACCATGACTTGTCTTATACCAAAGATCCAAATATTGTTCCTAAGGCCTATCAAACAGGTCCAAGTCAATCTAAACTTCCTAAAATGAAAGAAATCAGGGGAGTTTGTATATCTGTCATGTCAGAGAACAATCTGATGGGGTGCTGGGGTGCCTTTGTTTGTAACATTCAGTTTTAACTCCAGTTTGTAAAAGTCTCACTTGTGTTCAGGTACCTGTGTTTGTAAAAGCCTGTGTAATTAAGTTGTAAAAATCATACTTCCCCCAGCCTGAAACCATTAACTCTGCCTCTTCCCTAGGCCAGCACTCTGCCTAGCTGGAATTATCCCTGATTGGTACAATAACAAGCTATACCTATGAATCCTTCACAAAAGCATTTCTAAACAAACCCTTTAGTTTAGAGAAATGTATACCTCCTTTGTTCTAGTGGCCAGCTGCACCCGTGAATCCTTCAATGCACTATCAGTAAGATAACTCCTCACCATTAGGCACATCCTGGATCCCCAATTAGTCTAGCTTCCCAGCATCCATCTTGTCAAACAGGACATTGATGGGTCACAGACTGGACACCTCTCAGTCAGCCCTGACCAAAAATTGACCTAGTGACATCTCAAGGCAAAAACCACAACTCCTAGTAGCCCCACCATGGGCTCTCTCCCAGTGAATTATGGGCAATACTCCTGCACAGTTGATATAAAAAGTGCATGTCCCTTTAAGCACTGACCACTCCTTAACTCTTCCCTAATCCCATCCTCACTCACCTAGTTAGCATAATTGATACCTGATTTATGGTTTCATTATCATATAATCTGTATCTCTAATTCCTACAGCTTGCAGGTTTCTGACCCCCCCACCCCTGCCTGCTGAAAAGCATAACAATAAATTTTTACAATCCTGACTGCTAAGATTGCTTGAGTCTGGGGAATTCTTTTTCAGACTAGAAGAACCCTCCAAGGATTTCTTAGACATCCCAGCAAAAAACCTTTCTCCCTCTTCAAATCCAGTGATAATCTGATTCATCTATGAGGTAAATATTATTTTGTTATATAACATTAACTTGTGTGAATTTATTAATTTATCATTTATGGGGAAATTTTTTCAATAAGGCTATTAATCTCATAATGTTTTGATATAATATATTAATTGCATTATAATTGCTATTTTATTATAAAATGATAATTAAATTCTCAAAAACTATTAAATCTTAGTTATAGGTACCTATATTCTAATCTTCTAAGTATCTTCAATTATGCAGTTACTTCCTTTTTAAGTAAACTCAGTTAACTTCTACTCTAATATATATTAGGCTCCTAGGTGACTGATATATCAAAATTGATATAGTACCCAAAGTTTCCTTTATCCTTGGGATACTAGAAAAGCTACTCCCAGATTCAAGGTATTTTGTGGGTTAGAATCCCCTTCAAATATGGATTATAAGCTCCCAATGACATATTTATTTTTACTAGTCAGCCAAAGATATGCTTCATTTAAAGCAATGACATTTAATAAAATAGAACTGTAATAAAAATAACAAAAGACTATCCTTTCTCTTCTCCCTTACCCTTGAATAAACCTTGAACTCACTGTCCCACAAATATATAAACTCTCAAAGGAAAGAGTAGATACACATAGAGATTGTCCAAGGAGCATATGCCACATGTGGTCAGATTCTTCCCTGCAGGGGAGGGCTAAATCACTCTTCAGTCAGTCCTTTCAGCCAATGGCTATGAAGCTATTCACCTCTGCTAGACTGGTAACAGAAGGTATCCCCAGGCTAACAGATGACCAGGCTAAAATCACATCTGTTCTTTGAACTATTCCCTTTTCCATTGCCTTCTCTGTACCTTCATCTAACTCAGTGGTTCTCAACCTTCCTAATGCCACAACCCTTTAATATAGTTCCTCATGTTGTGGTGACCCCCAACCATAAAATTATTTTTGTTGCTACTTCATAACTGTAATTTTGCTACTGTTATGAATCTATCTGATATGCAGGATGTATTTTCATTGTTACAAACTGAACATAACCCACAGGTTGAGAACCGCTGTGATTCATTTGGTTCTTTTCATCCTATAGATGTCTCTAACCCTATGGCCCCTTCTTCTGATAAGTGAGGACTACCATTTAAGAAAGTGCCAATTTCAGCCATACTCTCTTCTCTCCTAGTCCTACTCTTGATTCTCTGTACTTTTCCATTTGTATCCCTGCAAGAAAATCCACCTACCCTAACCTCTCCCCACTGCTTTCTACCTTCCTTTTATGTGTTGTCTTTCTATTAGAATATAAGCTACTTGAATGTATAAAGAGAAGAAAGGAAAGAAGCCTTTAAGTGCCTACTATGTGCCAGTTACTATGCTAAGGAACTTTTTTTCTTGTATCCCAAGTGCTTTGTAGACTGCTTGGCAAATAATAAACCCTTAATAAATATCCTATCTAGATCTGTCTCTGTCTCTCTTATCTCTCTCTGTCTGTCTGTCTGTCTGTCTCTCTCTCTCTCTGTCTGTCTGTCTGTCTGTCTCTCTCTCTCTCTCTCTCTCTCTCTCTTTCCCTCCCTCTCTCTCCTCTTCCCCTTCCCTTCAGCCTTTATCATATGCCCCTGTAGGCAAATATTCCCAAGCTTCTACTCCCTCAAATTCAGTAGCTAAATGAAACTGGGGTAAGGAAACTGCTTTCAAACTGGCTTATCATCCTGTTCTATGCAAATGACAAGGGCTTAGCTTGTTGGAAAAGACTGAAAAGCCTTCTAAACTTTCTTCCACTTTCCCCAGGAACAAAGCAAAGCCTAGTCTCTCTCTGTTCTCCCCCTCTTTGAACTATAATAATTGCCAGACATACTTGTTTCCTAATTATTTCTTAATTGTCTAGGAATAAAAGAATAATTTTTATTCCTATCATTAGATATTTAATGCTTAGCATTTAAGGGTAGTATTTTCAAGCTGTTCTAGCTGACTCTACTCCATCTGAATCTCCAATTCAGCCATATCAGTCTGTAAGCTTATAGAATCCTCTACAGTGGAGTAGTGATTGACTTGAATACCATATGAGTAGCATTCATGGAACCATAGTTACCTCTAGTAATCACACGTCATTACTCTGCTTTTCTAAAGGAAAGCAACTCAAACAGGGTTAACAATCTTACTTTAATCAAACACATATATCATTTACTTAATTCAGGAGAAAAAGTCAGCACCCTGAACTTCAGAGAAAATGCAAACAGAAATTACAGGCAGAAATAATAGCATAAAGACCAACAGACAGGGCTTCTGATCATCTGACCAAATAATACATACATCACAGATCAGCAGAGAGATCCAACTGTCTGACCATTACATACATACATAGTTACCAGAGAGAAAAGCATCAACATCTGGGTTTTCAAAGCCATAGGGCTCCTTAATGGCTACCCAGAGTCTCATCTGGCCAAATCACAATAACACTTTTCCAATGAATAGGCCCCAAAGCAAAATGTTAACCTCAGACTATATATACACTTGTTCAGGGTCAGAGGGCATCACAACCCTTGTGACCCACTGCTTAATTACGAAGTAACAAAAGGTATGCGCCTTCCTAAAAAACCAAGCCTCCCCTAATCAAGTTTCTCTTGTTGGGCCACAGTGAGAGCTATTAATGGGTGGGGAAGAGCTTCAATTCCCAATAACATTACAATTACTCCATATGAGATTCATCCTAATTTAAAATGTCTCCTATATTAATATATATCAGGCTGTTGTTCCAAGATTGCTATACATGTAAAGACTTTGTCTTACCCACAAGCCTCTTCACATTGCTACTGTTATCCCTTGTACTCTTCCTTTGAGACTGCTTCCCTTTCTGTTTTATAGGGTCCCTTTCTCTTTTTCCTTCTTTAACAAGACCCTCTTCCACATCACCATGGGAAACTGGGGGCCCAAGACTATTGTCCACTAAATAGGAACTGATAAGAAGATACTGACTGATCATGAGCAGGGAAAAGATATTGATAAAATTCAAAGTGAAGTGGCAATAGATTTTGAGGGGGAGGGAAAGGCATTTCAGAAAGTAAGGTGCTAGGAACCAGCAAAATTGCTGCCTCTCAAAATCCATTTTATCAACATGTATGAGAATAAATCATAGTGAAATGATCTGTGATCTCTCCATGGCTCACCAGAATTTAAAGTGTTGACATTTGGGGAAATGACTAGCCACACTCAACGCGGCTTGCTGTGCTATTCAGGGCTCCTTGTGTGCTGAAGCAGAACAGTTCCTATGGTGCTCATCAAAATGTCTCTCCTTTGTTGGAAAAATAGGTACATGGGAACTGGTGGTGGGGGTGAGAGAGGGAGAACGGTAAGAGGACTAGGCACAGCTACACATCCAAGGAGTTCTTAAGTAGATGAGTGACAAAAACATAGTTCTTGCTTTTCAGCCATTTTAGTCATGTCTAACTCTTTGTGACCCCATTAGGGGTTTTCTTAGCAAAGATACTAGAGTGTTTCCCTCTCCAGATCATTTTACAGATGAGACAACTGAGGGAAACAGGGTTAAGTGACTTGTCCAGGGTCATACATCTAGTAAGTATCTAAGGTCTGATTTGAAATCAGGAAGATGACTCCAGCCACAGTATTCTATCTACTGAGCCACCTAGCTGTCCAACAACAACATACATACAGAGTTCTTGAGCAGGCAGATTTCAGAATTATAGTACAAACAAGCCAAATTCAAGAATATATGGTGTCATAGAGCTGAAAGAGCCAGAGGCAGTGATTGCAGAGATAACTGGGTCACAACAAGGTCTAAAAGAATACAAGAAACAAGTGTGTTCTTGGGTTCAGACAACCATAATTCAGTACTAGCACAAGTAAGCTGGCATTACCTTTAGTAAAGAGTTATCTCAGTTTGTCACCCATAGAACAGCTCATGTTCTATGGAAGCAGGAATATTTTTGTGCCTTGTTATGGCAGCTAGCCCCCATGAACCAGATTTCTGTGTAACCTCTTCAGCTAGATAGCTTCTCTCACCATAAGCACTATTTCAGGTAGCTTAAAGAGCAAGGGACACTTGCCTCTTAAATGCTAGCCAGGAGTGGAGGCAGAGGAAAGGACCTTGGAAGTAGCTATCATCCCATGACAGAATCACAGAACTTTAAAGTTGCAAAGGACTTTAGCAATCATATATCCCAGCCTATACCCCAAGAGGTATACCCATTATTACATCCAGCAGTTATTCAGACAGTGTTTGAAGATCTCAAAGAGAGGAAACCCACTACTGCCTAATGCAGTCCATTTAACTTGGAGATAACTTTTTTGGGAAAGGCACAATGGGTAGAGTAATGGACCTGAAGTCAAAGAGACTCCTCTTTCTGAGTTCAAATCTGGCCTCAGACACTTACTAGCTGTTTGACTCTGTGCGAGTCACTTAACCATTAGCCTTGGTTTCCTTATCTGCAAAATGAGCTAGAGAAGGGAATGGCAAACCACTCCAGTATCTCTGCCAAGAAAAGCCCAAATGTGGGAATCCAACCTCAGTCAATAACTAGCTATGTGACCTTGGACAAGTCACTTAACCTGTTTCCATCAGTTTCAACAGTAAAATGAGCTGGAGAAGGAAATGGCAAATCATTCCAGTATCTTTGCCAAGAAAACTTCAAACAGGATCATGAAGAGCTGGACATGACTGAAAAATGACTTAACACGCCACTAATTGTTAGGAAGTCTTTGCTGACATCAAGCCTCTTTATAACTTCCACCCATTACTATTGGCTTTGTATTCTGAAGCCAAATACAACAAATCTAACACCTCTTCAATATAACAACCCTTCAGATACATGAAGACAACTATTATCATCCCTCCACCCTTCAGCCTTCTCTTCTCCAGGATAACCATCCTTAATTACTTCAACCAATACTCAAAGCCTTTACTATCCTAGTTGACCTCTAGACACTTTCCAGATTGTTATTGCCCTTCCTCTACTGTGAGACCCAAAACTAAACACAGTATTCCAGAAGAGGTCTGACAAGGACAGAGAACAGTGGGATTATCACTTCTCTATTCCTGAAAGCCGTGACTCTCTCAATGCTCCCAAGACTGAATTAGTTGTTTTAGCTGTCACATCACATGGCTGACTCACATCGAGTCTGTAGTCCAATGAAACTCCCAGATCTTTTTTTTTGTCTACACTGAAATCTAGCTATACCTTACATATTTTGTATGACATACACGTTCTGTTGCTTGCCTCTTCATTAATCAGAAGAGAAAATAACCAGCTCATGCTATAAAAAGTAGCAGGTAGCAAGTTTACTGAGCAGGACAAAACTGAATAAAACAACTCCTCCAGCTTGGTTTCTGTTACCTGATGGCTGATCTCACATCAAAGCCATAACTAAGGTAGGACTTTTCACAGGGCAGCAACATTCAGGGGGCATGCTTGCTTCCTGCTTCAGGACACTAGTCCACCAAACTCATAGCACACAATGTCCCTGCTGAGGATTCCTCTTTAGGTTCAATATTCTTCCACTATCATGTTTCCTCTCCACCTATCCCCAGAAGCTGGTACATCTCAGGCCGTAGGTTATGCTGTGTGACCTGGAGATGGACTTTCTACGGCATGGGCCACCTCATTTGCCAGTGAAAATGTATCCAACCAAGGTAAACTGCTTTCCATAATTCCTCTACAACCTCTCCCCCAATAAATATATACACATGCCACCTCCTACTGAATTTACCCAAGGCACCAGAATTCCTAGTTAGTGCTCTACCTCAACCTATCTCCTCACTTGGCTCTTTAATCTCCATATTTCCTGCTATCAATACTGACTCCCAATCCAGAAGAATAACTAGCTAGCACTCTGTACCGCTGCTGATTGCTAATTCTGAAGCATGGTTACTCTCCCTCTCACTCTGTTTTCCTGGCCTGATTTCTCCTGGCTTCCTGCTAACAATGCTTCCCTTTCACCTGCTGGTAACTCCCATTCTTGGCCCCTTCCCCTGCCTTCCAGATGGCACACAGCCCCTTCAGTTTTAGGCAGATCTGATTGGTTAGGCCTTGCAACACTTCCCTAAAGGTCAACTCAGGTTGGTCTTCTTCATCAATTGATTGGTAATAATCAACCTACTGGAGTTCCAACTCTAAATATTGTCTACTGGTGCCATGAAAAGAAGTCTATATTCAGTAGCATCCCCTTTTCCTGGGCACAAAAGCTTCACTACTTAACTATTATTTTTATGTTGCATTCCATAAAGAGTAATGACTCACTAGTATCCAATTTATTCTGACCTAGAGATTTTGCTTTCATCTTATTAACTCTGCAACACACAGATTACATTTTAGCTGATCCAATAGGAGTTGATAAAACCTACAAAAGTAATTAAAACTATGAAGAGAAATTGTTAACTTGATAGTAGAACTATGGAAGCACAAGAACACATTTCCTTTTTGTCCAGTATATGGTAGAGTATATAATATAAATTGAAAGAAATGAGTTGAATAATGATGATTGTAGTACCTACCACAAGGTGAATGGAAGTCTCTAATTAAAATGTTTTGCAGGCTTGCACTCTAGAAATATCAGATGTTATTTAGATCAAGGGTTCTTAATGTGGGGTCCACAAACTTTAAAAAAAATTGATAACTATATTTCAATATAACCATTTTCTTTCAAATCAAAACAATTTTACAGCCATGCAAAAAAAATCTCTAAATCATTATTGATTAGAGGAATGCCAATTAAAACCAACTTGAGATATCATTTTACACCTATCAGATTGGGTAAAATGATTGAAAGGGAAAGCAACAAATGTGGAAAGGGATGTGGAAAAATTGGGACACAAATTCACTGTTGATGGAACTGTGAATTGATCCAACTATTTTGGAGAGCAATTTGGAATTATGCCCAAAGAGTTATTAAACTGCCTATTCCCTTTGACTCAACAATACCACTACTCAGTCTGTTTCCCAAGATGAAAAGGAAAAGAATCTATATGTTCTAATCCAATATATTTATAGCAGCTCTCTTTGTGGTGGTAAAGAACTGGAAACTGAAGGGATGCCCATTAATTGGTGAATGGCTGAAAAAGTTGTAGCATATGACTATGATGAAATACTACTGTGCTTTAAGAAATCATGAGCTCAATGATCTTAGAAAAACAGAGATAGACCTGTACAAAATAATTAAGAGCAAAATGAGCAGAACCAAGGGAACATTTTGTACAGTAATGGTAACATTGTTTTAAGAACAACTTCAAGTGAGTGGGTCATTTTGAATATTATAATTACCCAAATTAACTACAAAAGACAAATGAAGGAAGACATTATCTGTACCCAGAGAAAGAAATGATAAA